>OY720449.1:1457500-1505000 GCA_963082715.1 Harpalus rubripes
AATCTAATCTAAGCATTTTATACTTTCGTTTTTGTAAATGAATGCCATATTTTATTTTTACAGCAGTGCGGTATTTTGTTTGGTTATGTAAGTGGGTAATGTGTAACTACAGTGTCATTAATTCCTGACTAAACGTTTCCATTACGGATGTAGCCAAGTAACATTTCTCAACATTGTATAGTTAGAAATTTGAGGAGCGAGCGTTTTTTCTACTTTGTCGCTCTAGAGTGGCAAAGTGACATTTTGCGTTGACAAAAGAGAGCGCAAATGGCTACTTTGTATATAGACTGTAGAAAAAAATAATTAAAGTGTCCTTTTATGGGATAAGTAAAACTATTTTCTTATCTACATAGGGGCCCGGATTGATTCGGGAACACAGGCCCATGGCTGTATTGTTACGCCACTGGAAGCAGAGTATTCTAAAGGCCCATTCAGAATTTAAAAAAAATAGCGGTAGTGTAAGAATTAGTGGCATCGGTAGCATAAGAAATTTATAGTAAAAATTATTTCCGTTCACAATGAAAAATTATTGAAATTATAGTTTCTAGGAATTTTTTTATTATAAATTACTAGGGTGCAAGAATGACAGTTATAGCTGTCATTTTATTTTTTACAAAAAGCAACTGACATAGATGATGACTTATTAATTACACTTATCCACAAGCACTCCATTGTGTAAGCGAAGAGATTAAGGGAATTTAAAATTATTTCAAAAAAGTAAATGCGTGGGCACAAATTGCCTTTGAAATGAGCGAAAATGGTGAGTTACATGTTCACTTTTAATTGTTCAAAGTTTATTAATAAGTCTGCTTGTTTTTATAGCGCAACGTCTGAGGCACACTACAAAATGATCCTTCTTTCTATTGCTCATTTTATCTAATGAAATCAGATGTCAATAAATGTCAAAACTGTCAAAAAATTAAGCGGTAGCGTAGTGGCAACGTAGGAGTTTGGAGTTTGCAAACTCCTACCGCTGCCATTGCCACTTTGTTACTAATAATTTTCTTAATTTTTTTATGTGAACGAATACATTTGCTATAACGCATTCAATCTTTTACCCAGGCCACTACCACTGCCACTAATTTTACCGCTACGTTAATTTTTTTGTTGTGAATGATACTTATAGTCCGGATGTTAAGGCAGTTTACCCTGCATTTTGTGATGCAAGCAAGCCGTTTGGGTCATATGTTACTGGGACCATACCCTACCGATTAAGAGATGTAGCCACCCGGAAATGCCCCGGAGGCACAAGTTATTGCGGGTTGTATAACTCATTGGCGCAGTTTTCTTAAAGTCGCCGTGG
This sequence comes from Harpalus rubripes, assembly GCA_963082715.1. Classification (NCBI taxonomy): domain Eukaryota; kingdom Metazoa; phylum Arthropoda; class Insecta; order Coleoptera; family Carabidae; genus Harpalus; species Harpalus rubripes. Next base: position 1,458,804 of record OY720449.1, read on the forward strand.
TGCGCAAACCATTGGATCTTCAAAGTTCAATTTTTCTGATAATAATAACAATGGAAAGGTCTTTGATGCTGCGGTGCAAAAAAAAATGTTTGGTTATATATAATGTATACATTTTCCTCTTGAATTTAGCACATTGTGTTTCTTTGAAAAAATTTAACAGCGGAAAAATTAATGAATGGACAAGTCGAAGTTTTACTTCAGAGGATAATAAATAACGGTATTGGTATAATATTATAAATTTAAATTTGGCAGATTCGTAGATGACCTTGACCGGACATCTTTTAAAAAATTTACTGTGTATTAAATATAATACAAAATATATTCTATAACTATGTATGAGACAAGTGGATTGTGGATTGCTGAAAATCCAATAATGTACAAATTCAAATTATATACGTAAATAAGTGACTGGTTGACCAGAATATATAATTTTTGAATAAAAATAATTTATTTGTTATTCTACATTAGTCAAGTGAATAAATAATTCATTATTATTTTTATTTAAATTTCGTGTCGACCAGTATAACTACAGATCAACTCTAACAGACATGTTCCAGCTAATATTAAGACCAGTGTTTGTTGTTTATTATAGCTGGCTTGTCAGTATATGTGTAACCTGCAATTGAAAATGTGTTTTATTCGTAGTAAGACCAATTTCCGTAAAAAAAACTTTTATTAGGGGAGTTAAAATAGTGTATATTTGTTTCTCCTTGTGTCAAACTATTTTCGTGATACGAATTTTTGGTGTGTGATGGTTTTCAGTGAACTAAATAGTGAAATAACTGAAATTTTGCTGCAGTAAACGTTCCAAGTAGCAGTGGTAGCTGAATTCCTGAGATGCTGAGATTTGCGATGCCTCTATTGACCAAATTGGAGAGAGTAGGCGAGGTTGGTACAACATTTATTGCATTTTACTTCATAATTCTTCTTGATTCTCTCTATATATATATATATATATATATATATATATATATATATATATATATATATATATATATATATATATATATATATATATATATATATATATATATATATAATGAAAACTGTGGAGAATTGATATACACCACTTCATGACAGAACCGTAACTAGGGCTTTGAGCGCCTGTGGCAAAAAAAATTGCGCCCCTATACAAAGAAAATAAAAACAAAATAAAGTTCTGATGAGGGATTCGCGACTTACTAACAACTTAAACTTACATGAACATTTTCTAAAATTTAAAACATCTGCAGATCGGCTTAGTTCTCACATTTTCATTTAAAATTTTGACACGATAAAAAATATTCAATATTACGTATTTAATGTGTCGAAATTACAGATGAAATGATTTGTAGATGTTTAAAATTTTAGAGGAATTTCATATAAGTTTAAGTTGTTAACAACTCGCGTACCGCTCATCGACAAAAATCGTCTATACTTTGTTCCATTTAGGCCATTTAGCAAATAGCGCTCGCATCAGTGTCAGTTTTAAGTAGCCGAAATTACATTGTAAACGTGTCTCATGTCTCAAATTTCAGCCAAACAGAGAATTGAAAACTATGTCCAATTCTCTACAATACTGAATGGCTTAAAGGGAACAAGATATATACTAAGTTTTAAATACCTAATAGTGTTTATTTTTTGAGTAATTTTAATTTATGTTATAAATTGTTACTCTGGTTAACTATATTTTAACATAACTCTTTGAGGAACCACACACACAAGTGGTTCCTCAAGAGTGGATGGATGTGATTGATAAGGTACTAAAAGAGAGAAAGTTTCCGAGTGGGAAGAGAAGAAGAGCGTGTATGAATGCGATTATGAATGTGGCCGAGGCGAAAGAAGTGTGCTTAGACAGGAATGTGTGGCGAAGGATGATTGTTTCGTAACTATTATTGTGGTCCGGATGCGGTATTTCGCTACCGAAAATCGGTCACTTTAATATGTTACGAGTGAGGAATATATGTTGTACCTATGATGTCAGGTTAGTAATAATGTTGTTGAAAGAGAGACTGATTATTTTTTGGATGATGTTATTGTTATTCTTTCGGGTTTGTGCTAACCCACTAAGTGGGAAATGCGTGATTTTATGTATGTATGTATGTATGTATGTATGTATGTATGTATGTACTCTTTGAGAGTTCATCCTAGGCAAATGTAAGAATCCTTTTATGTAAGGTACAGGGAATTACGAGCTTTAATTTTGTATTCTTGAAAAATTTTGATACGGGTCACTGTTTTCAAGAAAATCGCCAAAAACTCATTTTTTGCACCTTTCACCCAAGATGGCAAAATCTGAGCTAGCTAGGGTGCAAAATTAGTATATCCTTTTGGAGGTCCCAATAAAGAGAATAAAATTCACGCCAGCTTGTCACCAATTATTTCCACAATAAACACCTTGCCGACTGGCCCATCTGTAGATAATTATTTATTAAATTTAGAAAGTACATTTTAGAAATATTTGATCTAAAACCATATAAATGATAAAAAATTTGCGCCCGTGGCGTGTGCCACCTTTGCCACGCCCTAGTTACGGCACTGCTTCATGAAACTGTGAACGTGAAGCTGGTCAGTTCATTCAAATAGATTTTTCGCATTTCATGAATTACGTCATTTCGTGATTTTGACGACGCTATGTGGGCATTTCTAAATTCAAAATAAAATATTTCTCATACGAACTACCGGTAGCTCGATCAACAGTTTGGCGACTTCTGACTTACTAGAAATGCCGTTATGAATATGAATGAAGACAGACAAGACGAAGTACTATGCTGAATAAAAATTTCAACAAAATATTCTTATTTATACATTTCATTTTTGTTAAATAAGGAAATTTATATTACTACTTCTTGCCACCCTCCTTGCCAGTATAGGGCGCGAGCAGACACGTGACTCGAGCGACCTTGAAGTGCTTGGAATCAGCTGATTTGTGTGCGTTTGTCATTTTGACAAGAACAATGTCACTTTGACAAGACCAATGGTTTAACTTATTTAAATTTTGAACTGTTGAGAAGTTATTATTTTTAATTTCATGTGCTTTACTGCCTGAAAATTGTAAAATAAAAACATTTTAGCAGTTCAAAATGAAAATAAATCAAAACATTAGTCTTGTCAATGTGACATTGTTGTTGTCAAAATGACATGCGCACACAAATCAACTGATTCCATGCACGTCAAGGACGCTCGAGTCACGTGTGCCCTATAGGGCGCGAGCAGACACGTGACTCAAACGACTTTGAAGTGCTTGGAATCAGCTGATTTGTGTGCGCGTGTCACTTTGACAAGAACAATGTCAATTTGACAAGACCAATGTTTTGAATTCTTTTGATTTTGAACTACTAAATTGTTAATATTTAACACATTTCAGGCAGTAAAACACATGAACTTAAAAATTGTAATATTTTAACAGTTCAAAATTAAAATAAGTCAAACATTGGTCTTGTCAAAGTGACATTGTTGTTGTCAAAATGACCTGCGCACACAAATCAGCTAATTCCATGCACGTCAAGGACGCTCGAGTCACGTGTCTGCTCGCGCCCTATAGTAAGATAAAAATTTTAGTCTCAGTATTATATTCCGTTCGCTGAAACGAGAGAATGTGGAACTAATTTTTGAACAGAAACAAGTAATTCTATTGATTCGGCTCCAAAATTATCCTGTTTTGAACAAAAGAATGACTTGTTTCTCTTCAAGAATTAGTTCTCTCGTTTCTGCGAACGGAGTATAGCCTAAAAGTGATTAAATAATAGAGTTCGTTATATCGTCATTTAATATCTCTTAGAGAATAGAGCAGCCGTGTTTAATTAGAGAATAAAGGAACAATAATATTTTAATTACAAAGAAAAGGTTTACTGATTAAGGGTTGTTTTGTCAAGACATATTTTATCAGGTCACGTCCTCGTGTCTTATGAGGTTATGAGAACATGTTTTCTTACTTCAAAATTTTGCTTCTCAAACTGTAAATTGGAATGAATGAATAGGATATAAATGAATATTTATAATGAAAAACATCAGTAATTTTAAGAAAAAAACAAAAATTATATTTTTTATTTTGTTTTTACTTTATTCTGCGCATATATAGGTATTTATACAGGGTGTTTGTCGGATACGGGACACCTTGATTCTTTATTATTGGAAATAGAAGAAAATCATTTAAATAAAAGTTGTAGTAGATAAACCGGGCATTCATTATTGAAGAAGAAAATTTGAGCAAGTGGTTCTCCAACTATAACATGATGTTATATTTTTTTAAATGGGATGGCATATATTTTTTAGGCCTATTCGATAGAATATTTTTTTTCTGAATTCAAGCATCTAATCATTTTATATCCTTACATTACAAAAATATTGAGAAAAATAATAACTTACACAATAAGGGGATAGAAGTGAACAATATTTTTTAAATTTCTTGTATAATTATCCCACCAAAAAGATATTTTTCGATCATTGTTATATTGACCCTGTAAAGGTATTGATTACAATAATGAATATTTTCATTGTAGCTCAAGAATATTGATTACAACAATGAATCAAATATTTAAATACTAGCATTTTCAAAGATTCAAATGCTTATGATTTACAATTTTGAAATCTTATGAGATAATTTTATTTTTCTTTTCTGCCGATTGCTGATATTGAATTTCCCTTACCTATTTAGGTCCTATTCAAATTTAGAAGAAAGTAAAAAAAAAATATGTAGGATAAATTAGGTAAACAACGAAGAAAGAATTTGTGAAAAATTCATAGACCCCGCAGGGATTTGAACCCCGGACCTTCTCATATTTAGTGAGACACTCTACCAACTGAGCCACAGGGTCACTCCCATTAAAGTCTATGAATCTTCCACAAATCTTTTTACATTTTTTCGTTGGCGAGTACACTATTCTCAATGAAGTAGATGAATACTCAGCGCGAACAATGCGCTTGAAGAAATGAGTGAATATTCGCCTTCACTATTTAATTTGAAAAGTAACTATATGTGATCCCAAATAAGTAACGAACGTAGATATAGACTATTTAGGCCTTCAGGATCAAGGATAAATTAGGTAAACAACGAAGAAAGAATTTGTGAAAAATTCATAGAACCCGCAGGGATTTGAACCCCGGACCTTCTCATATCTAGTGAGACACTCTACCAACTGAGCCACAGGGTCACTCCCATTAAAGTCCATGAATCTTCCACAAATCTTTTTACATTTTTTCGTTGGCGAGTACACTACTCCCAATGAAGTAGATGAATACTCAGCGCGAACAATGCGCTTGAAGAAATGAGTGAATATTCGCCTTCACTATTTAATTTGAAAAGTAACTATATGTGATCCCAAATAAGTAACGAACGTAGATATAGACTATTTAGGCCTTCAGGATCAAGGATAAATTAGGTAAACAACGAAGAAAGAATTTGTGAAAAATTCATAGACCCCGCAGGGATCTATGAATTTTTCTTCGTTGTTTACCTAATTTATCCTTGATCCTGAAGGCCTAAATAGTCTATATCTACGTTCGTTACTTATTTGGGATCACATATAGTTACTTTTCTAAAAAAAAATATGTTTACAAATTGATAATCTTCTAGCATTATGTTGCGAACTATAAATTATAACTGTAAAATTGTTGATCACAACAAACGATTTTGTTTATACGAGTAACTAGCATTTTTTGAAGAATCAAGCGTGTGTTAATTTGTAAATTATACATTGTGGAGGGCACTGAAATATAATTTTGGACAAAGACGCCTTTTACTTACGACTTGAAGTGGCACTGAAAGAATGAATTACTAGCGAATTTTTATCTAAAAGTATGTTAAGTTATTTAGTCCATATATTTGTTTAATATTTGTTAATATTAAATTGTAATTTTTTCCGCATTTCGGCGCCCCTTAAGAAAGGCGCCCCGATGCAACGCATCGTCTGCTTAATGCCTGGAGCCGGCACTGAACTTATCTCTTCAAATGAGTTTTTCCGGTGCCAAAAAAGTTACAGAAAATTTCGCGGACTGTGGCTTCTTTCTGGAAGTTTGATATAAGTACATAATTTACCAAATGACGAACAATAAAATTTGTTTTGTTTTCAAGACGCCATATTGTTGCCGAAACTATGCTAGAATTTTTACACTTACAAGAAGGTAAAAGTATAATCCTGGGAGAAAGAAACTAATAAATAGGAAAATTGAATACATATACAACAAATAGAGCTAAACTATTTTAGATGAAATGAAAGTTGTGTCTTTTGAAATTGTTTGGCTGTTTATTTCATAGAAAATTGGAAATAAAATAATACACAGTTAACAGATTATATTATAAGGGTGAAATGACTGAATTGAGAGCTATTCGTGACAGACAAATTATATCTAAGTGGATAGTTTTCCAAATAACAGTAAGAGCAGTCAATTTGGAGATGGGTTTTTGTCTTTTTGTGCTGTCTTCAGTTTATCTAGGACAATAACATAGGTACAAAAAAAGTCTAGAATATAATACTTTCAGTTGAGCATCATAATGGATCTAATTTAGCACTCTTCTTTAACTAAATAAGCTTATCTTAAAATAACAAAATTAAGAGACGATCACTGGATCACTAAACTGCAATTGCACTACACTATACAGTGTCTCACACTCTATGTTCCAGAGGTTATTCTAAGGATTTTTTTCCACTGCACATAAAGAAAGTAAATAGCTGTAAGTTTATAATATTTTAGGGAAAGATCTTTGTTTAACTCAACTTAAATAGAAAAGTTGCGGAAACTGACGGTTCTAGAGTTAGTTAAGTTCATAACTATTTCTTCGGAATTGCTTACGGTAACTAAAATTTTCGCGCGGATTTTGGGTGCCAAACCGCATAGTGCGGATGTGGAAAGACTTATAAGTACCAGAAATACTCTCGGAATAGCTTGTCGGTAGATTCCGAAAATGCGTTTGTATATTTATTACAATATGCCTTCTCTGTCAGAGTGAAATCCCCGGTAAGCCACAATGATTTGGTTAAATAAGCGTGAGCACAGAGTCAAGGCAACCCCTAAAGCCAAACAACAAAGATGGTACAATAGTATTTTTGCTGAGGCCAATGCCAATGATGAGGATGAGGCAAGCAAAAAATCTGTAGATAAGGATGAGAGAAAAGCTGGCACAATTTTAGTGCTTATACAGAGTGTTTCTAAACCTATGTCACAAATTTTAAGAGTATATAGTACAGATCAAAATGAGTAAAAAAGCTGAATCATCATAGATCTGATCTTCAATTCTTTCCGAGGAAAACAAAAAATCGAAGAAAAACTGACAAAGATAGCGATCGAACGAAATTTTGTATATGCCAGTAAATAATGGCCAAGGTCGCCACAACATTTAAATGAGAAGTCGTAACTTACGTATAGTTTTCGAGATATTAGAGATAACTCCATAAAAACTCATTTTTCAATGTACCTCAGAAACTATTGAAGATCGGACCTATGCTGATTTTTTTTCTCATTTTGGTCAGTACTATAGAGCCTTAAAATTTGTGGCACAGGTTTAAAAACACACTGTATAAATATAAATCCTATATTATTTATAGTTTACGTTTTTTTTTAAACTGTATTTGGGTTATTTGTAATAAATGAAAAATAACTGCACAGATTTTAATTTCCCACTGCACAATTTGCTTTTCCTACTGCACATTTTGTGTCCAACTGCACGTTAGAATAACCTCTGCTATGTTCAGTGGGGCGGAGATAGCCAATGTTATTCTTATGAACATTTCCTGTATAGTACGACTATCGAATGAAAGTTGTCGTTTAGATCATTTAATAGATGTGGTTTCTTTTGAAAACATTTCCCTATATTTGATTTGAAAGGAAACTGACGTTACAGAAGATTAGAATTGTACTCAATACCAGGAGGCATTTAAAATGACCTTAGCAACAGGATTCAGGGATGTATTTAAAAAATTTAATACCGCAAATTCTAGTTCGTTCGTCTCAAGTGTAAGTAACCTTCGAGTCGGAATTACTGTTAGAGGAAATTAAAAATAATCCTATTTCATAGAATTGCCAAACTAAATAGTTTAAAGATCAAAATATTTTGTTATAATCAACGTAAACGAAGTATGTTTAAAATATTTTAAACGCACCCTTGTTTTGATATTCAGTTACCCTAGTCGGCTATCTATTTTCAGCCAGACATAGTAATGTATTTCTGTGCTTTCCTAGTTCATTATTTAAATGGGTTCATGCAAGAATTTCTCACCTGTATAGTTCGTACAATTCTATTCTTCTCTAGGGTTTCAAAAGAAAACACATCTATAAAATAATTTAAACGTCAACTTTCTTTCGCTATATATATATATATATATATATATATATATATATATATATATATATATATATATATATATATATATATATATATATATATATATATATATACAGGGTGTTTCCTTTAAAACAACCAGCGCTTTTTTGGGCGAACTAACAACTTTAGAGAAAATTGTTTTATACCAAAAATGATCAAGAATAAGGAGATAAAGTATCAATAGCAACAAACCTAATATTTAACCAGTGGTTGTCAAACGGTAGAACAAAATTATATTTTTTTAAATGGCACCCTATATAATTTTTAGTCCTTTAAATAGCATATTATTTTCTGATTTCAACGATATAAATATAGCATCGGGTTGTATAACAATTATTTCGAGAAAAATGGTATTAAAAACTAGAAATAATGTAATAAAAAATGGGTTTACTACTAGCGTAACTAGGCAACAGACGTATCAATACTTGTGTATTGCATAGCCTATTGTAATATTATAACATTATTTTTAATACCATTTTTCTCGAAATAATTGTTATACAACCCTATACCATATTTATATAGTTGAAATCAGAAAACAAATCTCTATCTAATGGGCTAAAAAATTATATAGGATACCATTTAAAAAAATATAATTTTGTTCTGCCGTTTGAGAACCACTGGTCGAATTTTCGATTTGTTATTATCAATGAATTTGCCCCTTATTCTTGATCATTTCTTGTATATAACATTTTTTTCTAAAGTCATTAGTTCGCCCAAAAAAGCGCTGGTTGATTTAAAGGAAACAGCCTGTATATATATATATATATATATATATATATATATATATATATATATATATATATATATATATATATATATATATATAGTCATACCATATGTGACTATATATACAGACAGGTATAAAGATTATAAACTATTATTGTTGGTCTTGGAAATACCATCCTAAGGGATCAACAAAAATTCCCTTTCGATAATATTTCCAAAATTTCCGAGTGTAGAACATCTGTTTGGTCATTTATCAGTTTTTCATTACGTTTAATGGCCTTTTCTATTTCAAATGCTTCCAAGAAATTTAATTTCGAACCTTTCTTTTCTAAGTGTAAAATTTTCAAGTTTTTAATTGAACAATTCTGATTACTTTCAATAAGATGTGTGGCTAGATTAGAATCTGATCTAGGGATTCTAGGGAACTTAAAACATTTACCAAAATCTCGATATGCGATTTTTGACACAATCCCTATACCTCCCTTACCAAGGGTAGCGAGAGGTAAAAAAGATAGACTAAGTATGCCTTAAATATGCACATTTTCCGTAACATATACGAGTACATACGCGTCTTACCTATATTATGTATCTGATATTAAAAATCTAGTAACTTGGTAGTAAATAAAGGTAATCATAAATTTGTCAATGTGACCCTTTTAAAAGAATGAGAATTTATGTACTGTTAATAATAGAGAAAGCATTTTCCTTCGCATGTATTTATTGACTTCTAAAAGATAAATAAATGTGATCAATAATGTAAATATTTCTCCCTTCTGCGAACATGAGAAGACGGTTTCCTTCTCAGCCCAATATTTCAAACAGGTTACCCGTTTCGTTGACGGGATTTCTCTGACGACAGACAATCAGGTTTACAGGAAAAGAAGCGTTCTGAGTTAAAATCGAGTGTGAAATGTTACAAATGTCGTTCCATTTATTTTATTCGTTATTTTCTTTCGCTTTGAGAAAAACTACAAAAGTAAAGGAATAAAATAGAAAGCATTTTTGCAAGTTCTCGTAATTGGTGTTTTTATATATTTCTTTTATAACTTTGAGCTGCTTTTATTTGGAACTCCTTTACTTGTAACAGGGTATTGTACACACGTGTTACCAGATTTAATATAGTAAAATCTATTTGATAAATATTTTAAGCAAAAAATGAGTAATTAAAATTCTAACAGAGATCATCGCTGGTTTTATTTATTTGAGCTTGGAGTTCTCCGCATTTATTTACAACTCTTTTAATAATGTACTGTATATAAAATTATTTGCAAAGGTGATCAATGGCATGTAATATAGAAACAGGATGTAAATATGAATTTAATTATTTCTAGTCAAATTTGGTATTCTATAATAGAATTATGTAAAGTGATGGTAAAAATTATTCTACTTTGACAAGGAATCAACTCTTACAAATTGTTCATTTTGGAAAACTAAGCATCAGTTTGTTCATAAAATACTACATTGTGTTTAAAAAATCTGATGTGGCCAGCACATTACCTTCCGTCAGTTCTATGTATTTTGTACAAATTTTATACGGAAAGTTCCTTACTAAATTTAATATTCTATTTCTTGTACATTACCTTCCGGCAGTTGCATGTATTTTATGCAAATTTCATACAGAAAATTATTATTTTGTGACGTTTTCTATACACAGTGTAATGTATCTGCAGAAATAAAAGATTTATTATTATTATTATTTCTTGTACATTACCTTAAAGCAGTTGTATGTATTTTATACAAATTCCATACAGAAAGCAAAAGATCCTATACCTATTTCCAGTAAAATTATAAGACAAACACACTATGTCAATTTCACTTGACACTGACATCTTTCAATCAAAATTTTCTTAATATAGTAGCTGTTTCCACAGCTATGGCTACTTTATGAAATTTAATTTGTTTATAATTTTTTAACTCTATATCCATTTAATATTAGGTATAAAATGCAATCAAATCGTATAGAAAATAAAATATTCTTTAATATTTATAATAACATTAAATATGAAAAAATGATATTTAACATCGTTTTTTCAAGAAAAACTGTTAAAATCTTCAAATTAGGGTACTTCCGGTTGACCAATTATAACCAAAATCTAATCAGCTCTTCATATGGATGCAACGAAGAGGAATACGAAAGAATTATAATTTTTGGAGTTGTAGTATTAGAGTTATCGCAGACGAAAATTTTGTTACACACACACACACATCCACACACACACACACATCCACACACACACACACACACACACACACACACACACACACACACACACACACATACAGACATCATCGTAAAAATAGTAAAATCGTATTCTAGGGACCTTAAAACGTGCTTAGTCATTAAAAACTCACCACCGAATTTTTTGACCAAAGACAATACCTTCCTTACCTAAAGGTGACGGAAGGTAAAAATCTGATGTGGCCAGCACATTACCTTTCGTCAGTTCTATGTATTTTGTATAAATGTCCTCAAAAAAATCCTTGCAAAAGTTTCTATTTCTTGTACATTCTTAAGGCAGTTTTATGTATTTTATACAGATTCCATACAGAAAGTTTCTAGCAAAACATCCTATATTTCCAGTAAAATTATAATACAAACATACTGTCAACTGCACTTGACACTGGCACCTTTCAATCAGAATTTTCTTAATATAGCAGCTGTTTCCCGAGTTATAGCATAGCTGGCTAATATATGATATTTATTTTTTTATAATTTTTTTCTATTTTGGTTCTTTAATATGTACACTGGCTTGCAAAAAAATCGCGTACATCTATTTTTTGCTGTATTGAGTCGATCTTGATTTTCAACTTGTCAATATCACTAGTTTCAATTAAAATATCAATATTAACAGAAATTTAAATACATACTTGGTTGTTTTTTCATTTTTCTGGAATATATTTGTAATTTAACAGTAGGTAAATTAAACACAATTAAGAACTAGCTCCATAATAGATCAAATTGTGATGACAGTGACAACAATATCAGTTTTTGCATTATTTACAAAGCTAAAAAATTAGAAAATCTCGGTTACTTGATTTTTAAGGTGTACGCGATTTTTTGCAAGCCAGTGTACTTTATGAAACAACTGAAATTGAAATTCCAGGACATGAAATAACGTATATTTTTTGAAAAATTAACCAAAATTTCAGCGCAATTGTCCACTTAGAAAACTCGCGGCAAGCCGCTCGTTTCTAGGAATGACGCGTGTGCTAAAATCATGTCTTATGAAACTGTTGTCTATTGTATTTGACAAATTTTGAGTTTGGAGTGCCATTCGCAAAACTAGTTTTGGTACTGGTACTGATTGATATGACAATGGCATTATATTCATTTCTACATATATATTAGAAATTCAATCAAAATTTGTAGATGCAATAAAGCATAGTCATCGGTTTTGTCAATAACCAATAATAAGTAAGCAGGAGAAATATGTTAAACAATTTCGTTTTAGATTCTCTTTGTAATAATTTATTGGCTTTTCATCATAATTATCCTTGTAAATTTGAATATTAATTAACGTTTAATGAAACGTTCTATACACATTATTAATTACCGGAATAATTATAAAATAATATTATGTAAGTAATGATTTTAGAGTCAATATTAAGATTAAAATCGTTTACGATTATTTTAGAGTATCTATGTTGTTCTAATTAAAATATTAAAATTGCGATATTTAATGTATTAGGTATTTAAGAGCCTGGATGAGTAATTAACTTCTAAAAAATTATGTGGAAAAATTTAAATACTCGTAAGTAAAATATGATTGATGTCAAAAAACTCATATTATTAACTTTTATATAAGTACATATGTGTATTCTAAAAATTGTAAACTGTGCTGATATATTCTGAGAAGTCGTACTGTACTTTACAAGTAGGTACGATTATTTTCTTTTTCTTTATATTGATATGCATTGGAAGTACGAAGTGTACGTCTGGAAAGTGGATTGTCATGTTCTTATATTTTACGCTGCAATCATTTTATATATGCTGCATATCAATCAACCCTTTCAATTTTTATCTAAACCCAATTACGTGTTTATATATATATATATATATATATATATATATATATATATATATATATATATATATATATACAGGCTGTCTCAAAACTCGCGCCCCAGAGCGAATGAGGAAACACGAGACTGCACTCGAATGTGTAATTTCGAAGAAACGAAGAAAAAAAATCTAGCTTAAAAGATATTCGAGAAAAGACGTCTTAAAATTGACTAATCAGAGACCTACACCTTTAATGTGTGTTTGCCGTAATTTTACGTTACTAGGGTTTTATACAAATCAAATCTTCTTTAAAATGTGTGGGCGACTGTAGTTTCCGAAAAATGTCAGTGTCAAATTTAATTTAGAACCACCATTTGTTGTTTTAATCTCAAAGAATTCAAATTACAATAATATTTTCGTTTAACACATTTTACACAGCTGCTACAACACGTTGCACTGTACGATATAAATGATGATCTCGGATGACACCTTCGCTAACCGAATTTGTTAACAGTGAAAAATCAACTCTAAAGTGCCAAAATCACAGTAAGTCAAACAAATTTTGTAACTCACTAGTAGTATTTTTAAAACCTAGCAACCAGTTTTATTTTGTAATAATATCATCACACCTCAAGATATCCTTCCGGGATTGGTGGATTAAAAAGTCTTGTAACTCTGTTATGCAAGCAGCCGCAAATTATTTTCTTCTATTTGTTGATGGCAACCTATTGTCGTCGGCAAGTGTCAGTTATATATATATATATATATATATATATATATATATATATATATATATATATATATATATATATATATATATATATATAAGTCCGTTTCCACGACTTGATCCCCACGTCATCGATAGTAAACATATGGTTCAAATCGCTAGGGGTGGCAGGGAATTGATGACGTCATATTGTTACCATGGTTTTATTATAGGGATTTAATTTTATAGTTTGATATAAGGTGAAGTATGACAGGACTTTGTCATGTTTGACATTTCCAATATTTTATTCGCAATAATTTTGTTCGCTAATATACCTACTGTGTGAATACATATTATTATTATTCACCAAAATTCGAAGTGACACTTACATATTTTGCAACTGAATAATTATGATGAAATGTCAAAACTGGTACAAACTGACAGTATGACCTATACTTATAGTGTCAATATTTAGAAATAATAAACCAATTAAATAAATACGATATAAGTATAAAGGACGAAATTTCCCTCTTTTTATTGTCCAAAATCAATATGTTGCAATAATTGTCAAAAATCTTAAAAACGTCGTCTTTGTAATAGCAAAATGCACATGCATAATCCCAAGAATTAACAAAATTACAAACACACAACGAAGCACAAATTATTATCGACGCCAAAATCACCTTAATTACATGAATGACAGAATGACATGAATATTCAAATACCTAATTCAAATATTTGAAAATGACACTCGTTACCGCGGTTACAATACTGTTTCTATTTCATTTTTTGCCCTTGGTTAGATGGAGATAGCGTATACGCCTCCTAAACAAGGGCGACAATGAGATAGCGAATAAAAGTCTCATATATATGCCATATGTGTACGACAAAGATTTACATATTTTTATTTATTTTAAACTTATATTCGTATAACAAATTTATCATTATGTTACTGAGTAAAAAATTGAACCTTATTAAGAAACAAATAAAAAAAAATTATAAATCATGATTAACATCTTCTTACCTTTCGCATGACATCAGCAGCGCTTAACCCAGGATACGGCGTGGACCCCAGCGTTACTACTTCCCACATGAGGACGCCAAAGCTCCAGACGTCCGATTTGCTAGTGAAGACGTTGTCGTACAACGACTCTGGGGCCATCCACCTTATGGGAAGACGCCCCTCACTTTTTCTTTCGTATACTCGTTCAGAGTTGCCCGTGACGTCACGGGCAAATCCAAAGTCAGCCACCTTACAGGTGTGGTCTTCTGTAATCAGGATGTTTCGTGCTGCCAAGTCTCTGTGGACGATCTAAGAAAGAAGAATAATCAGAATTTTAGTTTCTTGTTTATTGAATACGTTACACAAAAATATGTTGATTAATGGGCTCGTCCAACTTTTTTTAATTTTTTTATATGTTATGAAGAATTTAAAAATATGAATTCCGTATTTTTTGTTTCCTTGAAATTATGCTTAATAACGCCTAAAATAATTGTTAAAGTTTTGGCGTCACTCCGCCATAAGTAGAGAGAACCGACATACGCTACCATTAATATGGAAATATACAATAATTATTGCTAAATTAAAAATACAAATCCATTACAAACTGTGATTAAAAATCTTTAGAGTTTAAAGTACCCAAGCCAGATAGTTATTATATCATTTCAAAATATATATTTGTTTTATTTACCTACTTACATGAATAGGTATAGGAATAGTGTTAAATATTAAATTATGTAAACCTTCGATAATACATAAAAAAAATCAGGTAAGTACAATGAATGATTTTGGCTTGTTTTCATAATCGCTTTAATTAATGTGACTTTAAGACTTTCTTTATTATAATATTTAAGGTTATAATACTGAACACATGTCCATATTATTAATAAAAAAAAAACTATGTTCTATTTATGATCAATTACAACAATGACCTATTAATTATTACAATAATCAAAGCATATAGTTCATAACAAAAAGTAAACATTTACATTCCGATTTACCTACTAAATGATTACAACAATGACAAGTATTCAGATTACAATAATTAAAACATAAATTATAATATAAATTTATTTAATAAGTAAATTTTCTTTTTATCTTAATACAAAATTACTCCGATATGTTAGAAAATGTGTAAAGTCGGCTCCGGTGGCTCAATGGTTAGAGCAACGGCTCGTAGTCATGAGTACGCTAGGGGTTCTGGGTTCGAGTCCCACTAAGGCAAGGATGTTTGTATATGTAAACCTCTCTGTAATTGAGATTTAGTCCTGTTGAGAGGGTTTTTTTTTAAAGCCAATAACGAATTTATGAACAAAATATACATGGTCCACTCTATAGTGACATTTCCACAGGGTAACTGGACGACTGTAGTGACGCCGACGTCACAACATGGCGACCATTTTACGCCGTTTTAAGAAATATCAAATTTCATTATTTACTAATAATAATAAATAATATAAAATTTATCAAAATATGATGTTAAAGCAGAACAGTTTGTATTCAAACAAATATTTTTTAAAAAATCGTTCTATAAGGGAGAAATTAAATATTGACATCTGAATTTGACATTTCTTAAAACAGTGTTTTATTTAAAACCGTGATCGTCGTACGGGCCAATAGGTATAAGAGTAAAATAAAATTTTAAAAAACAAGGCACTTATGAAATGCGTCGTGAATTGCCTATTCATGAATTTTGAGGCGGGAATTTTTTAAATGGGCACCTGTATAGCAATTTCCATGTTGAATGTTGATTAAGCCTTTTTTACTCATTTTGGTCAGTAATATATTAATATTAATGTATTAAATTGTGTCGAATGAAAACAGAATTGGTCAGTATTGACAAAAATATAAGCTTTGAAAATTTACTTTTCTCATTACCGGTTTATTGTTCTGTATAAATATTAATTTCAAATTGGCTTCCTGATATTATATCATGAATTATAAATTCTCTAATTACACACAATAAATGAAAAACATATGATATAACGAATCAAATAACAATACAATATATAATATTTAATTAACATTATGATTACCAAATAATGGCAGTTGTATGTATAAAACAAGTGCTTACTGTATTAAATAATTAAGTTTGGAAGCTCGTGGTTAGGCACATGATTGGTAACACAAATTATTATTCATCTGGTTCATAATGGAATCATACAACGTGCAAATTTAGACACAGAGTGTGTAGATCAGGTAGGTCATGCATAGTACAGTATTTGTCCCATGATATCAGCCCCAAGTGGCAAAGTGCAATGCAGGATTAATAATTTACTGAGTTGGCGTCGTTTTATAATTTTATATGACATTAGCAATCTCAATTACATGAAAAGTACATTAAACGGTATTTAGTTCATTCATCAAGTGGAACAAGTTATTGACAGGTATTTTAAAAATCGCAGCGCTCTGGTGACAAGTTTTATAACTACAGGGTGAACGAATTTGAAGTTAACAAACTGCCATACGTGGAAAGATATAATTTAAAAAATCTGATATGGCCAACACATGCCTCCCGTCAATTCCATGTTTGAAATAGCAATGAGCTTTTAAGTAAAGTATCACTTCCGGTTGATTGTTCGTAAACAAAATCTAATTTGTTGTTCCAATAAATAGAAAAGTCTGTAATACCAAATTTTGGATTATATTTTATTATGTTTTTCCTATGGGGTCTCGTGGCCGCGTGCCTGAGTGTCAGGTCGCGAATCTGGGGAACCGGGTTCGATCCCGACCGACGCCAAATATTTCCAATTTTAAATGGCACAAAATTGACCCCTGTGGTGCACTCTCCACGCCAGCATTGAGTGCCCGTGAGGTGACGCCTGGTAATCGCCCACACGGTGCAAATATTTCATCATTACCGATATCTGTATACAAGCAGATTGGCACACCCAGGAATGGGTAATAAGCCGTGATGATATATTTATTTATTTATTTATGTTTTTCCTCAAAAATATGGTAAGAGCTCCAAATTAAGTACCACTTCCGGTTTATCATATAGGTACAGTCAAAATCTAATGTTATTTTAAATTATACACGTGTTTTAAATACTAAATTTGAGAAGTTTTGGATCATGTTTTAATATATTTTTCAAGAAAATCTGTTTATAAATTCCTGTAAAGTAGTACTTCCGGTTTATCAAATTTAGAAAACATCTAATATGTCGTTCTCATTAATATAAGTCTTAAATACCAAATTTGAAAAGTTTTGTATTGTATCAATATATTTTTCACGAAAATCTGTCCAGAGCTTCAAATAAAGTATTACTTCCGGTTTATCAATTATATCGAAAATCTAATATGTTGTTCTCTTTTATATAAAAGTCGTAAATACTAAATTTGCCAAATTTTGGAGTATATCATAATATATTTTTCACGAGAATCTGTTCAGAGCTTCAAGTTGATTAATTTTAGCCAAAATCTAATATGTTGTTTCCCATGGTATAAAAGTCTTAAATATTAAAATTGAAAAGTTTTGGATTATATTTTAATATAGTTATTCATTAAAAACTGTTATGGGCTTCAAGAAAAGTATCATTTCCATTTTACCCAAAATCTAATCAACTCGTTATATGAATGCAGGAAGCTTAAATACGGAAAAAAATATATATTTGGAAGTTTGTTATAATAGTTATCGTGGACGAATAAAAACGTCACACACACACACACACACACACACACACACACACACACACACGCACACACACACACACACACACACACACACACACACACACACACACACACACACACACACACACACACACACACGCACACGCAAACACACATACACCAGGGGATATAATTTGAAAAAATTAGTGCTGTACTTTTTTGTCCAAGGATATCGGGGGAGGGGGGAGGCGAATTTTTAGTACATTGAAACTTACATATTTTCATAGAATGAACAGTTACAGGTTTAACGCTTTTTTATATAAAGAAATAAATCAAAATTAATTTGATTAAAATTATTTCACTACATACGCGTACGGCATTTGAAGGAATATTTGAACATACAATCTAATATTCTACCATGCATCTGTAGAGTCAAGAATAAACTACGGTATTAGGTTGTGGCTCGGGTTTTGGGGTAACTCTACTTGTGCTCAATTTGTCTTTATCGCTCAAAAAAGAATAATTAGATGTTTACTAAGAGCATATAAGAAATCTTCTTGTAAACCACTTTTCAAAAAATTTAAACTGCTTACAGTGACTGACTTCTATACATTTGACATTTGTCTTTAGATATTTCCGAGGATATTTCAAAATAGAAATAAATTCAAACTCAACTCAGACATTCATGAGTACCAAACTAGAAACGAAAATGACTTCCATATACCTAAATCTAGACTTAAAGTCGTCAAAGATTCTCCAGATAGGATTGGTCTATCATTTTTCAATAAGCTACCAGAGAACATTAAAAACTCGAAATTCTGTAAACATTTTAAAACTAAGTATTTATACGCTAATAATTTTTATAATGTGAATGATTTTGTCTTGAATTATTATTGTGTGACGTTTTCTATATACAGTGTAATGTATCTGCAGAAATAAAAGATTTATTATTATTATTATTATTATTATTAATACAAACAAAAGAATAGGTATATACATTTAAGCCGCGACAATACCCAGATGAGTTACGGAAAACGCGCGTTCAAATAATTAAAAATATATTTTGTAATTCTTATTTAATGTACAGATTTGAATAATAAATAATATAGAGAGAAGTGAAAGCAACTGCAAAATTTGGATTTAGAGCTGCATTTTTTAAATTAGAACTGCAGAAACAAGCCAGAGCTGCACCAAATTATATCCCCTGACATACACACACACACACATACATACACACAGGTGCGCGCGCACACACGCTCGACGCACGCACGCACACACGCATGCACGCACGAACGCACGTACCAACGCACGCAAGCATGCACGCACGCACGCACACACGCACACACACACACACACACATCATCGTAAAAATAGTAAAAACGTGTTGTGGGGACCCTAATTCGTGCTTATTTACTGAAAACTCACCATCGAATTTTTGGCACGATTACATTACCTCCCTTACCTATGGTATGACGGGAGGTAAATATGTCAAAATACAAAAAGTAGTGGAAATAATGGATTAAAAATCAAAATTCAAAGAAAAAGAAATTCCACACACGACTACGAGAAGAAGAAAAAACTCACCCCTTTATCCACCAGGTAGTTCATCCCCTTGGCCACCTGGTGCACAAAACTCGTCAAATCTCTCCCCGTTAAGGTCCCGCTTTTGCCATGTGTGTTCCCGTAGTGGTGTCTTTCTGCTCTGGAATCCCGCAAGTAGGTTTGAAGGCGACCCCGACACACGAACTCCATGATGACAAACACTGGCTCGCGTTCCGTACAGCAGCCGAGAAGCCGCACTACATTAGGGTGCGGTCCAAGGGATTTCATGACGCTGAGTTCGGAGAGCAAGTCGGATCGTTCGCGGTCAGAAGCGTTGTCTTTGAGGGTTTTGACGGCCACCACTGTTGAGCCTTCCGTACCTAGAAGAATAATCAATGGTGTTAAAGTATACTAACAGGGAAGATCGTCATGAGTACGACTTTTGAAACAACCATAATATTCAGTAAACGTTACAATTTGAAAAATCTGATGTGGCCAGCACATAACCTCTCGCCAGATATTTTACCTGGTTGTACGCATAAAACAAAAAATATTAAATAATTAAAAAGCGGGCCATAGGCGTTTAACATAGTTTTTCCTTGTGCAAAACTTCCCATTTAATTTTTAACAAAAATGTTTCAAATAAATGTTGTAGAGAA
Organism: Harpalus rubripes; assembly: GCA_963082715.1. Taxonomy (NCBI): domain Eukaryota; kingdom Metazoa; phylum Arthropoda; class Insecta; order Coleoptera; family Carabidae; genus Harpalus; species Harpalus rubripes. The sequence continues at coordinate 1,479,350 of OY720449.1, forward strand.
TTAAATTATACACTTAAATCACTAATCAAGTTTTATTTTACATATTTAATAAGCTGTAAAATCGAATTTAAAATTTCATAGATATTGCTCATTTGTAGTGATAGCCATGGAATTTAAACAAAATTACAAAGAAATGAATATCGTTTGAATTGTAAGAATTTCGATTTTGCAGGTTATAAAATAAAAATAAATAAAATATATGCAGTAATTTAGATGCACATTATAAAAATAAAATATTTTTAGGGATTTAGGGTAGAATATAATTATACCGTGTGTCTGTCTTAAAGGTGTACATAGGAGATTAACATGGGGAATCAGTTTTTTGCAAATTCCTGCTCGCCTAATTATTTTAAGAAAAAACGCGTCAAATAAAAGTTTTAGGGCATAAAATTATGCATCTAACTCAACAAACAGAATTACCTATACATGTTTTGTAACGACAGTAATTAAATATGAAAATGTTGAAAATATCGACAGCCATGGAATTGAACAAAAATAAATAAATGCTTGACGTTTTATCTGTCACAACGTAAGTTAACTTATTTGACGTTTCTGACATTTTGATTTGAAAAATATCGTTAATCATGATTAGTATAAATATTCATTTTATAATAATTTCAGATAATAAAACTAGAGACAAATTCAAATTGTCAATCAAATAAGTTAATTTACTTTGTGACAGATAAAACGTAAAAAAGCATTTATTTATTTTTAGTTCAATTCCATGGCTGTCGATATTTTTAACGTAATTTTCGATATTTTCATATTTGATTTCTGTCGTTACAAAAAACTGATTTCCCATGTTAATCTCCTATGTACACCTTTAAAATAGTCACACAGTATGTCATTTTTATTTGAAAATAGAAATTCGGACTGTTCAAACGATATGCATTTCTTTGTAATTTTGTTTAAATTTCATGGCTATTACTACAAATGAGCAATTTTTATAGTATTTCAAATTGGATTTTACAGGTTAATAAACATGCAAAATAAAATCTGATTATTGTTTTAGGTATAGAATTTAATTCTCTATAACATTTATTTGAAACATTTTTGTCTTAAATTAAATGGGAAGTTTTGCGCATATATATATATATATATATATATATATATATATATATATATATATATATATATATATATATATATATATATATATATGTCTCACTACAAAATAATTCGCACATATATTTGCAAAATCTATGGGATATTTTAATATAAATTATGTACAATACATACATTTCCTTTATATTCAATATCCTGAAATTTTCTTTTTCTACTTTCCTTTTCTTTTTCTTTATATTCGCCATTTTTTCGAAAATTCCTTTTATATTCTTTTTTACGTATATTCTTTTGCGTTGTTGACTTTGTTTATTTTCATAATCTTCATAATGATGAACAAATATTTTTGACAGTGGCATATAAATATTTTTGACAGTGACATTTATGTGTGATATTTGTGATCTGAGATTTTATACATCAAATTATTTTATATTTCTATATCTCTAAATCTATAGAAGATATAATAATAATTTTTTATTTCTTAATATAAGTATTATTATTAGTTCTTTAATATAAGTAATTACATAAATTTTCGATAAATAATATTTACATGATTTTTTTCTTGTAACTACTACTTCCGGTTGTCCAATTGTTACAAAAACTTAATCAACTCTTCCCATTAATGTTAGATTGAGAAATCCGTAGTTAAAAATGTCTTAAGTCTTATAGTATTTGAGAAGTCGTTGTGATTTTGCCATAATCTTGGAAAGTGCAAAAAATGAGTTTTTGGCCATTTTCTTGAAAACAGTGGCCCGTATCAAAATTTTACAAGAATACAAAATTAGCCCTCGTAATTTTTTTACCCAAGATGGTGGCAAAATCCTGGGACGCCGGAGGGTGCAAAATTAGTATGTCTTCTAGATAGGTGTAGTTCATATTTACAAATTACTGATCGATAAGTGACGTGAATCACTTACCGCCCTTAATACTTAACAACAACAATTTCTATATTTGAGAACAAAATAATCATATTTAAATCCGCGGACTTAATAAAACATCACGACTGTCACATATTGATATTTCAAATCACGTACAAGTACAAAAGTAATGTGTAACTACAGTGTAAATAAAAGTAGGATGTGGTACCAAAGCAGTGTCATGGGACGTGAAATATTCAAAGTTTGCAATGCGACACGTGTATGTTATGTAAATGAGTTCGATATTGCACTAGTTAATACCGCTTTGCAGAATTGCAGTCTACGTGATATTTAATGATGTTAGCAACTTATCAAATTTAATAATATAATATGCTAGTTATTGTTTGTGCCTGCATCTGGTATAAGTAGTATTACATACTTAAAATCGTCCGAAAACACTTATTTATAAGTCTAGGCCGGCAAAACGAGTTGGCATTACTATTCTGGACTATTGTCAACACGAGAATTAGCAAATTTTTTACAAATTTTAATATTAAATTGTTAACTTAAATGAACTTTTTTTTAAGCTAAATGTGAGTAAATATGTTTTTCTACAGTCTATATACAAAGTAGCCATTTGCGCTCTCTTTTCATAACGCAAAATGTCACTTTGCCGCTCATGCGCGATAAAGTAGAAAAACGCTCGCTGTCCAAATTTCTAACTATACAATGTTGAGAAATGTCACTTGTCTACATTGTTAATAGAAACGTTTAGTCAGGAACTAATGACTGTAGTTACACATTTACCACCTTCACAAGTCAATCTGACATATAACTGCTGTGTCGGTATATTACATAACCAAACAAAATGCCGCACTGCTGTGAAAATAAAATATGGCATTTATTTACGAAAACGAAAGTATAAAATGCTTAGGTTAGATTGAAGCTATAGCTCAAGAAGAATGGAAAGTAACGATAAATTAAAATTAAATATAAAATAAAAAATAATATAATATAATAATATATTATATAATATTATTATTTTTTTCGCGAATCTGAGGCAGCAATGAGTGCCCGTGAGGTGACGCCTGGTAAACGCCCGCACTGTACAAATATGTCATCATCATTACCGATATCTGCGAACAAAGCAGATTGGCACACCAAACAATGGGTAATATGCCGTGATGATATATTTATTTATTTATATATTTATTTATTAAAATATAAAATAAATTGTGTGAACAGTTGTGCTGTCAACTGCAAAACTTTGGCGTGAACGCTCCCAATCCGACATCCACTTTAGTTTATAACAAACGTACTATGTCAATCACACTTGACATTGACATCTGTCTATCATAATTTTTTTATTTATATTAGCTGTTTCCAGTGTTATTATTGCATAGCTGGCTGCTTTATGAAATTTAATTTCTTTATAATTTCTTTAACTCAATATCCATTGAATATAAAGTATAAAATGTAATCAAATCGTATAGAGAATAAAATATAAGAGGAATACGAAAGAATTATATTTTTAGAATTGTAGTGTTGGAGTTATCGACACACACACACACGCACACGAATACACATACACACACACAAACTAAAACGTGCTTATTCATTAAAAACTCACCATCGAATTTTTTGATCAAAAACAATACCATCCTTACCTAAAGGTATGACTATGTCAATATCAAGAATGATTGACATTTGTGTTATAATTTTACTGCAAATATGGAATCAATTCTAAGAAACTTTCTATATGGAATTTGTACAAAATACATAGAGCTGAGCGAATGTAATGTATTGGAAATATAGAGTCTTTCGCAAGAAACTGCCTGTATGGAATTTTTATAAAATAGATAGAATTGACGGAAGATAATGTGCTGGCGGCTGGCTACACCATATTTTTAAAATTATTTTCTAAAATTAAATTTGTCAGCTAATCATATTTAATTTTACACAAATGTGTAATGAGTATTTTCTTTAAAAACTGTGTGGATGAAACAGAAGATACAAAAACAATAGTTTCATTTCTAAAAATAATTTTGCGACTTTTACTCAAAATAAAATGATGTAGAAACATTTTCAAGTGGGTGGATTGCATTTTATTGTTCTTTTTGTATAAAAATGATAAAAATCTAGCTACCTGTATAACAGTTCTTTTTGTAAATCGTAACTGGATCTCTACAACTGCACAAGTGAAGTATAGAATCAAGAAATCCCATTTATATTTGCACTGCAGAGAAAAACTAACAACCAACATTGTTGCCATAGAAAACTTTCAAAAGGTATGCACTTACACAGGAAATATTTTTAGATTCATGCATAAAAGATGAAATCAGATACTACTGTGTCTATACACATCTCATATCGCTTATACTCCAATATAATAACAATTATAAAAAATAAAAACTTTTATAAATTTACATTCTTGCCATTTAAATAATTTTTGTTATTAGGATTACCATTATAATGTATTTAAAGTTCTTTGTTACCATTTTGAAAGAGTTGAGTTAATTAATTAGTCAGTTCATTGGATTATACCCTCAGGAAAATTAGAAGAGGTAAAACTTTGAAGGAACTGTAACTTCCAATTAATCTTCTTAAGAAAACACGAGTAACAAAATATTTTTCGTAGCGAAATTTACTAAAATCTCTTAGAATTCAAGATATTACATTAATTGAATTATTAATCTGCATTTCGTTTTAATTGTTATAATCGAAGCCAACTCACCAACTCAAATAAGGCATGATGCTAAATCCAAATATTGCATGAAAAATGGTACAGTAGCGCCTTTTTAAAAACATTAATAATAATACTAATAATAATAATAATAATAATAAAAAATCTGTTGTGGCCACCACATTACCTTCCGTCAGTTATATGGGGCATTTACGAACTGGTGAATTGTTACCGGTAAACAGCTGTTTATCAGGTTATAGCTACCGGAATCGATATATTAAGAACGCAAGTGGTAAACAGGGGTAGATCTATAACCTATAAAAAAAATTGAAATTTTGAAGCGGGTTAGAAATTTAATGTAGTTAACAAACTGAGCAGAGTCCTACTTTCAACACATTTCAAATTTAACGCGCGCGCTTCGCTTTGCATCACTACTTTTTTTGAGATTAGATTCTTCATGAATCCGGTAGGTGAATCTGATAGATATTGTACAATTTTCGAACACAGTAAGTTTTTACCACTCGTGTTTTCGAACACAGTCGGTAGATGCGGTATCTACCGGTAGAATTTTCGTAAGATTCTAAATTTCTTACATGTACATTACCTTTCGACAGTTGTATGTATTTTATACAAATTCCATACATAAAGTTTCGAGCACAAAGATCCTATATTTCTAGAAAAATTATAACACAAATATAAGACGAATATGTCAAATGACACTGATATCTTTCAATCAGAATTTTCTTAATATAGTAGCTGTTTCTAGCATAATTAATTAATTTGAGGTATAAAATGCAGTCAAATCGTACAGAGAATACAAAATTATATTTACCATGGTTTTTTCAACAAAAACTGTTAAAATCTTTAAATGGGAGAACATCCGGTTGACCAATTAAAACCATAATCTAATCAGCTCTTCATATGGATGCAACGAAGAGAAATACGAAAGAATTATAATTTTTGGAATTGTAGTTTTAGTTATCGTAGACGAAAATTGTGCTACACACACACACACACACACACACACGCACACGCACACGCACACACGCACACGCACACGCACACGCACACGCACACGCACACGCACACGCACACACGCACACGCACACGCACACGCACACGCACACGCACACGCACACGCACACGCACACGCACACGCACACGCACACGCACACGCACACGCACACGCACACGCACACGCACACGCACACGCACACGCACACGCACACGCACACGCACACGCACACGCACACGCACACGCACACGCACACGCACACGCACACACACATACAGACATCATCGTAAAAATAGTAAAATCGTATTCTAGGGACCTTAAAACGTGCTTATTCATTGAAAACTTATCACCGATTTTTTTGACCAAAGACAATACCTTCCTTACCTAAAGGTGACGGAAAGTAAAAAATAATTGAAGTAAGTTTTTACTATAACGTTATTGTTTAAAATTAGTTTAGGGTTGAATCGCATAATAATAAAATTAGGCTACTACGTTTGTAAATAGTTATTTATGCTACAAGGGATGTAAGTACCATTTACCAGTCAAATGTACCAATATCTCGTGTTGCAAGATCCTTACATCCCGTCGCTAATAGAAACCGATACCTTGACAGTAAAATAAACATACATCCCTACAAGCAATGTCCTATTAGCCTAGTTACGGTATTGGAAGTGGGAGAAAACAATTTTTCAAAATGAATAATGCAGTCTATTTTTACTTCCTTGTACGAAGTAAAGAAAGTATTGTAATCGCGAAAAATTTCGGTTATCAGATTTCAACGGAAATATCCATTTTGACCATCCCTGAATCCATTTTGACTAATTTCGTCCTGACGTCTGTACGTACGTACGTGCGTATGTATCTCGCATAACTCAAAAACAGTAAGCCGTAGAAAATTGAAATTTTGTATTTAGGACTGCTATAACATCTAGTTGTGCACCTCCCTTTTTGGTCATTACATAATTTCTAGAAATGGTACTTTATTTGAAGCCTATAATAGATTTTAATGAAAAACTATTTTAAAATATAATCTAACACTTTTCAAATTTGGAATATAAAACTATTATGTCAATTGAAATAACATAGTATATTTTGGTTAAACAGTTTTTCTTCAATAAAATACTTTCATTTTGATTTTAGAAATAAATGCTTCAAATAAAATTTTTAGAGAATTAAATTCTGTGTCTAGCAAATCAAATATTATTAAATTAGCCCTTTGTATAACCGAGATATGTATATTTAAAACTTATATACTTTTTGGTTTTTGTAATGAAATTACGTCAAATACGTGCAATTTTATAATTGGGTCTATACTTCATATTGGTCTTGTGTACAAGGAAGTCGTGTGGTGTCCACATCAGATTTTTTTGTAAAAAATATCGAATATCTCGAAAAAGAAGAGAGATATCGAACTGTGGTTTTAAAATCTTAAATCTACACCCTTCAAACTACTTAAATACAAATTTTCAGAATTTTTAATTTTTTTAAAATTTCCACCCTTTTTTAAACCACACCACCCTCTGACCCAAAAATGGGTGTGCGGTACACCTTCAACGACCTCACCAGTAAATTCCTCGTACCAAAAAACATAAGTATACCAATTTTCATCAAAATATTCCAAGGGATACATTTATTATTAAACATTATTTAAAATCGTCAAAAACTGAAAAAATCGTAAGGGGTACACCTTAGATTTTTTGCGATTTTTGGCCATTTTCAGACTTTTCCTTCTGGAGATTGTAATAGTTGTTCAAAAATTATGAAAATTGGTATGCTTATGTAATTTTGCTCGTAGAATCTAATGGTGATATTGCCAGCGGTGTATAATTGACCATTTTTGGGATATGACCCAAAAATGGGCATTTTTGAGTAAAGTTTTGAGGACGAATATCTCGAACACGAAACGAGATATCGACCTGCGGTTTTAAAATGTTAAATCTACACCCTTCAAACTAATTAAATACAAATTTGCAGAAATTTTAATTTTTTAACATTTTCCACCCTTTTTTAAACCACACCACCCTCATACCCAAAAATGGGTGTGCGGTACACCTTCAACGACCTTACCAGTAAATTCCTCGTACCAAAAAACATAAGTATACCAATTTTCATCAAAATATTCCAAGGGATACATTTATTATTAAACATTTTTTAAAATCGTCAAAAACTGAAAAAATCGCAAGGGGTACACCTTAGATTTTTTGCGATTTTTGGCCATTTTCAGACTTTTCCTTTTAGAGATTGTAATAGTTGTTCAAAAATTATGAAAATTGTTATGCTTATGTAATTTTGCTCGTAGAATCCAATGGTGATATCGCCAGCGGTGTATAATTGACCATTTTTGGGATATGACCCAAAAATGGGCTTTTTTGAGCAAAGTTTTGAGGACGAATATCTCGGACACGAAAAGAGATATCGACCTGTGGTTTTAAAATCTTAAATCTACACCCTTCAAACTACTTAAATACAAGTTTTCAAAATTTTTAATTTTTTAAAAATTTCCACCCAATATTATTAAATTAGCTCTTTGTATAAGCTATATATGTAAATTTAAAAATTATATCCTTTTTGGTTATTGTAATAAAGCTTTTTATGGATTTCTTGCGTACAAGGAAGTAGTGTGGTGTCCACATCAGATTTTTAAGTTAGGCATGCCTCCAAAATCCATCCACATTCACATGGCAAAAAATATAAATCTCCTTTTTATTCTTTTAGTAATATTGCAAAGCGCCGATTCTAAATTTTCAAACCTCAAATTAATATCTCTTTTCGTTGCCGACATATTTTCTTTCCGTTATTGGCAATAACCCAAAAATGGCTGAATTTGCGTGCCTGGGCACTTTGTTATTCAATTACATAATGGATACAATTTCTAAAGCATTACCGTTATCAATGATTTCAGTTTTACGACTGTGCACACTGAACTAATTTGGCATAAATGTTATGAAAATTGGTAAACCTATGTAATTTTCTAATGAAGGAAGTGAAAATTTTCGAGAAAGTTGTCGTTTTTTAATTGTTTATTTAAAGAAAAATCTCTCAACAATACCGGCGTTTCGGAATCTAAGAATCCATCATCCAGGGTTGTGTTGTTGAAGTTATTACATAAGAAAAATAATATTTAATATAATAAATAATCCTGAAGATGAATTACTGGAATCTGAAAGGTCGGTATTGTTGAGATATTTTTCTTTAAATAAACAATCATACAACGACTGCTTTCTCCAAAATTTTCACAGTCTATTAAATTTTGATAATGAAACATCATCCAAATTAGTAATCGACTTCAATCGCTTGTAGTTTGCGAACTAATTAATATTTAAATAAAATTCTTGCACTAATACTCATTCATTTACGTATATTTTCGCATTCTTATCTAGTTAAATTTGACTATACTTATATTTAAATACTCTGAAAACTATTAATCATTTGTAGAAACTGTTCTACATTTTACAATTAAACAGAATTTATTATTAAAATTTGCAATTACTTGGATGCCGGGTACATTCGTAGGCGAAAAAATAAAAAATAGTGCAACAGATTGAGAAAAAATCTAATTCACAATTAATTAAAATTTATATTATTTCAAGTATGCAGTTAAGATTTCTTTTATTTTTCCAATTTAAATTCTATGGTAGGTATTGGTATTTTGATATATCTATCTTAAAATTTGTTTCCTGAAACAACAGAAAAATAGAATCCTTTGTAAATACTGAAACTCAATAAAGGGTAAAATAATAAAATGGCCTATGTTTGTTCATTCAGTTATAATAATTTTTTATGAGAGAGATAGCGTTCATGTTAGTACCTAATATGTAAACAGTACCAATGTTTTTATTAAATATAAAACGTGCTCATAAATGAAATATAAACACTGAACAATTTGAAGCAGTTATACTTATATCAGATAAGAGATATAATAAAATTATATGAAACTGAATTCTATGCATATTGCATTACTTCAAATTAATTTGACAAAACAGTTAATGGTTTTGTCAATTTTTAAGAATTTTAAATTATTTCGGTTTGTAGCTTGAATTATTGAAATATCTAAATCCCACGTAATCTTCAGGTTTGGTAAGAATAAAAATGTATAAAACTTTCACTTGATTGTATAAAATAGGGAAAGACCGTTACTCAAAACTTTACGGGCGTGTACGGTACCTAACGAGCGAGCGAAGCGAGCTTGTTATCCGTGCGAGCACGTAAATTTCGGGTAACGGTTGAGCATTGTACAATGTTTTATGATATACTGAATCGTAAATAATAAAAAAAAAAAATATTGGATACTACAACACAATACATTAAACTATTTGATCGAAATAGTATTTGGAAGAAGCGAAATAATAGGTACGTTCAATAAACCTAGCAAAACAAGCAACCGGAAGTAAAATTTGTTGAACGACTTTGCTAGCCTAGCATTTGCTTGATTTGCTCGCAAGCAAACCAAGTCACAATTTTCTCGCTTGTCTTGCTGTCAAATTTTGAACTGATTCTGTTTATATAGCGTGTGTCTTTGAACCACATGTAAAAAAGGCTTTGAGAATTTTATGATGGATGTTTATAACAATATCAAATTTGAAATATTTTGTTATAGTCAATATAGCTTCTTCCAAATTAATCCCACTATCTGAAAATAAATATATAAATTCATTTTCCATATGTTCGCAAAAAAAAGAAAAGGGATACAACAGATACACAATTACGGAATGTTATATTTGACATCTATATACATTTCTCGCTGACAGATGTGAATGACAGTTCGTCAGAGAGCTAGCAAATCGTTCAGCGAACTAAGCAACAAGTCTCGTTTGCTTACCTAGCATTTGCTAGATTTGCTTACTTCATTGAACGCACCTATAGAATAAATACATCTACATACATGTTGCTATGGTTTTAACAGACTGTCCAGAATAAATTAACGAACAAAATTATTGGAAACAAAAGTTTCAAACATGACAAAGTCGTTTCATGTTCCACTTTATTCTAATTAATACATTATACATTCAGGCCCATGATTTTCATCTCCTAATAAACTTCCTAATATGTAGCTATTTGGTACATAAATTATTTATTAGGTGAATAAATTCTGATAGCAACTTCAACTAACCAATAGTTTACATGTCAAATACGAGTAAATATATTTGTAAGCTCAAGTTGACTAATAACATTAGAAGTTGAAATTATTTAAGTAATATTTAATAGGGAATTAAATAAATTAAATAGAAACTTTATTAGAAGTTGGAAATGAAGGTACAAAAAATGATGATTAAATTCTTACAAAAAATGTAAGATAGGAGATTTTGTCAGTGAAGAAACTTTTAAATTACAATGTAAAAAGTGACGCTAAATCCAAATCTATTTATAATTTATTTTCGCTAGAAATGGCAGACATGGGATTCAAAATTTAATATACATGAATGAACAACTGATGATTTGATTGAATATGTTGTTCAAGTATTCCGCCATTTAATATTGGGGTTACATCGCCTTTATTAGTAATATCAGCTTTAATGCACTCTAATTTTTTATTATTTTAAATGAAAGTTCGTTTAATTTTTAAACAATTCGCAGTATTAAAGTCATAATTGTTTTTAGTTTAACTGCATTTGATTTTTAACGAAATCTATTGCTATCTTTCTCGCAACAGTTTGTATTGTAGGCTGCGCGAGAAAGATAGCAACAGTGTGACGTCACAGTGGCAATTATAGCTACTAGATAAATTACAGCTGACTCGTCCGCCATTTTGGTGCCACTTAAATCATTTAATATTAACGTTATTAATCATACAAATTACCCAAAATGACAGGATGTTTTGGAACAAATTGTGCAAATCATTTAAGAACTGGATTTAATTTTTACAGGTATTTATGCAATACGTACATTTTTCTCCAATCTCAAAATCTTAACGAACCGTATTTTTTCTTGTTTTATTATTTTAAATAAATATAATATGGCAAATATGGAAGTTATATTTAATTATAAAAAATAGTTACTACATAAACTTATAAGAAATGCACTTTTATTTCATAATTTACTGCGTTCATTTTGGTACCAATATGGCGGACGAGTCAGCTATGTAACTTCCATATTTGCCGTATTATACTTAAATAGTTATTTGTATATCAAATCCGCGAAATCACTCTTTAGCGTACCGAGAGAAAAATTGTCACCGAGGCCGCTTGCGACCGAAGCAAGACAATCTCGAGGGCGCTAAAGGATTTCGCGGACAAGGTGTACACAATATTTTTTGTGCAACCGTAAAAAATATGTAATTACAAATTTTATTAATTTTAAACAATTTCATTGTAAATAGAAAGATAGCTTTCAAGGTGGCTATGGGATTGACATTTGATAAACAAAACCATGCAATTCTCAAGTGTCAGAGTGATTGTTTACTTAATTTCGCGGCCGCTACCATAACAACGGTCGCGAAATCCAATTTATTCCCGTCCGGTTGCACAAAAAATAAATAATAAGAACAAGAAAAAATACGGTTCATTAAGATTTTTGAGGTACATATAAAAATTATAAGCATTTCTCAAATGATTTTGGAGCAGAACAACCCGTCATTATGGATAACCGCTATTATTAATAATACTGTTACACTGATATTAAATGATTGAAGTGGCTCCAAAATGGTGGACGAGTCAGCTGTAATTTATGTAGTCGCTATAGTGGCAATGATATTAAATTCAAATATCTCGTTTAGTTAATATTACAAGTTTAAAAATAAAATAATAATAATTAAATTGTTTTATTTTGCGTTGTCTTTGGAATTTATCTCACCAAATACCGCACGACCTCTCTGATTTTCTCAGATAAATTTTTATTTTTAAGTACTCATTCATTTTGCTTTTAAGCAAAATCACTCAAGCAAACTGACATTACGCAAAACCTCTCCTCCTTCGGAGTCGAGATTTACCATGCAGTTTGCTTTCGTATTTGTTGCTAAGCAAAAAAATTTGTGCAAAATAAAAATTTATCGATAAAATCAGGAGGTCTTGTAATATTACTTCTGATAATTCAAAATTTTAAAAATGATTGTTAGCAGAACTTTGGTCAAAAATTATTTAAATTACGAAAAAGAAATAATGGAACCAAATAGATTGCGGGCTAGCTTCAGCGAATCACCAGATTAGCATTAAACAGCTAATATTTTATAGAAAACACACACAGAGAGAGAGAGAGAGAGAGAGAGAGAGAGAGAGAGAGAGAGAGAGAGAGAGAGAGAGAGAGTATAATACTCCAAATGTTTCTCAGGTGCGACTGACGAACAACAGTTACCAAAAATATTTCTGACGGTCCGGAAAGTAGATTTAACATCATCGTCCAGAGCAGAGCTGGGCAAAGTACCGGAAAGTAGTACTTGAAGTACAAGTACCAAGTATCTTGATGTTTTTAAAAGTACTTGAAGTACAAGTACTTTTTTAGTTTCTAAAGTACTTGAAAGTACTAAGTACTTAAAAAAGTACTTGTAAATTTGGGTGCAAGTACTTTTTCAGATAATTGATATTTTTCTGATTATATGGACCTTAAAAGGTGATTGTTGACAAAAATTTCAATATGCGATATTTATTTGGTTATTTAAAACAAGAGTTCCTTGCTGGGACTGCCGTATCACCTAGCGATCTCATGACGTAAAATTGATGTCATATGATCGCCATGCGATGCGAGAAGCTGTACCGAGATGTTAGAATGACGTCATTTTTACGTTATGCGATCGCCAGGCGATACGCAAAGTCCTAGCACTGTAGTTAGGTAATACAAACATTTATGTATATGCAATATGCGCAAATTAGAATTAATTTATTTATGCCAAAAAATTTGCAAATATATCTTTACTTTCATATTATCGCTGAAAATATATTTATTAATGAAATTCACATAACACCACACCTCTGCAAAAGAAACACTGACAGACAAACAAAGTAATTCAAGTACATTTAAAGTAATTCAAATAAAATAAAATAAATATATCATCACGGCTTATTACCCATTGCTGGGTGTGCCAATCTGCTTTGTAAGCAGATATCGGTAAAGATGATATATTTGCACCGTGCGGGCGCTTACCAGGCGTCATCTCTCGGGCACTCATTGCTGGGGTGGAGAGTGCACCACAGGGGTCAATTTTGTGCCATTTAAAATTGGAAATAATTGGCGTCGGTCGGGATCGAACCCGATTCCCCAGATTCTCGACCTGACACTCAAGCACGCGGCTACGAGACCCCGTAAAGTAATTCAAGTACATTTAAAATACTTCAAGTACATTTAAAATACTTCAAGTATATTTAAAGTACTTCAAGTACATTTAAAGTACTTCAAGTACATTTAAAGTACTTCAAGTATTTTTCATTGTACTTCAAGTATTTTTACAAGTACTAAGTACCAAGTACATGTGAATAGATTTACTTTGTCAAGTACAAAGTACTATAAATAGAAAGTACTTTAAGTACAGTACTTGAAGTACTCAAAGTACTTGCAAGCCTAATAAAGTACTTTTCTTGCAAGTACTCAGCTCTGCCCAGCTCTGGTCCAGAGACAAATGAGTCAAGGTATTTAAAAACTGCATCGTATTGAAGATAATGGTCCCGTGTCAGTGTTGTATGTCAACGTTTCAATAAAAAAATCTTTCTGGTTGATGAGAGAGATCTAACTTTTTTTCAAAACTTTTATTACAGACGGTATGTACTGAAATCAGTTGATAATAATAAAGCTATTTAAACTATTATATTACAGTTTATACTATACATATTCGAACAGACATATGCAAATTAGAAACAGTAATTTATAACAAAGTATAGAATTACGAGGTATAAACTTAGGTATTAATTTAATCTATATACGGACTACAGATAAAGATGATATTAAGATAAGACAAATTAAGCTCCTAAGGCTTGCTATAAGCCCTAAGCGCCGAGAATGTCTATATCGATCTTTTCCATTATCACTCTTCCACTAAACTTGTTAGAAGGAAGCGAATGCCTGTAATACGTTGTTTTACGGCATAAATTTATCAACTTAATGTTTACTTCATACAATTAGTCACAGTCAATATGAGTAAAGAATAATAAATTCTCTTGTTTGTTTCATATTTCGATTTTTAAATGGCACACAAGTGACCCTTGTGTTGCACTCTCCACGCCAGCAATGAGTGCCCGTGAGGTGACGCATGGTAAACGCCCGCACGGTACAAATATGTCATCATCATTACCGAAATCTGTGTACAAATCTGATTGGCACACCCAGCATTGGGTAACATGGTCCTCAATTTACAATGAAACTGAACTAAATAAAGCCTTTGACACTTTTCATAGCATTTTCATTAATTATTTTAATACATACTTCCCAATTAAAATTTTCAAATCCAACCCAAATAAAAGCTGGGTTAATAATGAAATAAAAATATCTAGCAATAAACTAAAATGTATATTTAACATGAAATCCAACTATCCACAACTAGAGCCTTTATACAAGGAAATGAGAAAAGCTCATTTCCTACTTGTATCAAAGACCAAAAGAGAATTCTATCAAAACAAGATTTGCAAATCAGACAATCCATCCAAAAGTGCATGGAGCATAATAAACAACGCAGGTAACAAAACTACTTTTACAAATAATATAAGTATTTCACATAATAATACTATTATAAATGAGCCAGTAGAAGTGGCCAACAGCTTTAATCGCTTTTTCAGGGACGCTCCACGGAATATCCTTGAACTTATACCCACAAATACTAATTCTTATTCACCTACATTAACCCCTCAAAATAATACAAATTTTTTCTTGCTCCCTTTTTGTGAGACGGAAGTTACGAATATAATACTAAACAAAATTAAAAATAAACAATCTAGTGGGTTCGATTCGGTCCCAAATTTTCTGATTAAAGCAGTGTCATCAGAAATTTGTAAACCTCTTACTTACTTGATTAATTTATCATTTGAAACAGGAACTTTTCCTGAAAAATTGAAAGAAAATAAAATAACTCCGCTTCACAAAAAGGGAGACAAGAACATTATGAACAATTATAGACCAATTTCCTTGACATCAGTATTCTCTAAAGTCTTTGAATACTGTTTTCTGCAAAGATTGGAATGTTTTGTAAATAATTCTAAACTTATTGATAAAAACCAATTCGGTTTCCGTCCAAATTTGTCCACCCATGACGCATTACACCATTTTTACGAAAAATTAGTATCATGCATGGAAAATAAAGAGTGCCCAGTGGGAGTATTTTGCGACATGAGCAAAGCCTTTGACTGCGTAAATCACGATCACCTACTTTATAAATTGGAGCGCATGGGTATCCGTGGAGCGCCCCTGGAATGGCTGAAAAGCTTTTTGATAAATAGGCGGCAATTTGTGTCAGTCAGGCATACTTACTCATGTAAAACTAAAACCTTTTCTTCTGATTATGTAACCACGAGCGTAGGCGTTCCACAAGGAGCAGTTCTTGCTCCAATCTTATTTATACTATATACAAATGATCTAAACCTCGTACTTAATGATTCAACTGCGGTATCACTGTACGCTGATGATACCTCAGTTCTTATCTCGGATAAGGATAACGAAAAATTACAGCTTAAGTGTAACAATTGTCTACAAAGCATCTCACAATGGTGCAATGACAATTCTTTATTTCTTAACAAGATTAAGACTATGTTTATTCATTTTCATAATTATCAAAATAGAAATATTCAAAAACTTGATATAACTATTTTTGATACATCTTTACAACAAACCAACAAAATTAAAACTTTAGGTTTAACCATGGATGAAAATCTTGATTGGAAATCTCAATGTAAAGAAATCATTGCCCACCTAAATAGTTACTGCTATCAAATTAGGCATTTAAGATGCTTCTTAAATGAACGACAATTAATTATGTACTACTACGCTGTAGTCGAATCAAGAATAAGATATAGTGTTTGTTTTTGGGGAAATTCATCCACAAGTAATGAGGTGTTTATAGCCCAAAAAAGAATAGTAAGATGCTTGGCTGGTGCAAATCGCCGGAGTAGCTGCAGAGAATTATTTAAAAAATACCACATTCTCCCACTTCCGTGCCTTTTCATTCTCGATCTATGTGTTTTGATACATAATAATAAAGATAAGTTCATGTTAAACAGAAATTACCACCAGTTCAATACAAGAACTAAAAATGAGTTTCGTACGCCATTAACCAGAACAAAAATTGGAGAACATTCGCCCTATATACTGGGATTGCACATCTACATCTGCTTACCTCCTAATATTAAAAACGTAAACAATGTTACAACCTTTAAAAAACATCTTAAAATGTTTCTAATTGAACAATGTTTTTATAATTTAGAAGAATTTTATCAGTTTTGTAAAAAATGATGTAGTTCTCATTATATTGTGTATTTTTGTACTGACCTTTTTCCATACACACTGTACTACTGTGTCTTTGAAAATAAATTAAATTATTATTATTATTATTATTATTATTATTATTATTATTATTATTATTATATGCCGTGATGATATATTTATTTTATTTAATTACGTATGAAAGATAAAAATTAAAATTCAGATGAAATTTTAATAATTATATAAAAATTTGGCCCCATAAAAATGTTAAAGATATATGAATATGTATGTACGGTGAATCACAGATTCCTGAACCCAAAATAAGAGGATTTAGCTAATCTTGCCATCATAGGAAAATGCACCATTAAGCCAGTATTCTGCTTCAAAGTCCTTTAAAAATTTTTTTAACGCTTTGTTCAATTTGTATGGAATTTGGTATGATAATCCATATAAATATAGTTCATCTTTTAAAATGGTCAATAACGATTATTGTTTTTCAGAAAGATACATTCAATAGTAAACTCTTTTCTGTCTCTGCGAAAGTTGTCATATCTGTAACGATTTAGACAGAAGAATATAAAATGTAAGTGACTGCACCGTGTAATTTTTAAAATAAATTTTATCTAGCAGTCTATCCATATGTCAAACAATTATTTATGAGTTGTCAATCTTCTCAAGTTGTATAGGAATAAGCTGACATTATTTAATCGTTTTATTATAATAACGGCAGTAAAATACTTAGGCCGAACAAAGGGATATGTTTTAAAAATTTTGACAACCCAGAAACAATTGTTACTGTCATTGAGTATTAATTGTTTGATGTTATTAAAATTATTTTTTTATGACTTTGAAGCAGACGGTGCACTTTCCTATGAAGGTAAGTTTAGCTAAATCGTCTTATTTTGGGCTCAGGAAACTGTGGTTAAGCTTTGTCTCCCTATTTCCAAGACCGCCTGTATAAAACAGAACTTTTGAACTTCCATTATCTTTTATTATTTAACTGAAAATAAATACAATAGAGTATTATTAGTACATCTAGTGATGCACGCGAGACGAGACCAGGTGAGAAATATAAAATATCGATCTCGCCTTGTTTTCGGATCTATAATCTCACTCTCGTTGTCGCACATTTTTTTGGGCCTGATCTCGATCTCGAGTGAGTGTCTCGCGAGAGTCTCGTTGTAAACATAAGCGCTTGCGCACTGCGTATTTACGTCACAGTCTAACTACAAAAAACAAGTTCATACTAGTATAATTAAAGCTAACGAAAATCCAAAGTTATAATAATAATAATAATAATAATAAATATTTATTTTCTGAGGACATAATACAATTATGTATAGAAAATGTCAGGGTGTACATTACATAGAAGATTAAAATTTATCAATACAAAAAAGAAAGATATCTATTTTACAAAGACATAAACTCGTTTAGGTTATAAAGACAATGTTGCAGAAGAAATAGTTTTAAATCATTTTTAAATTTCTTTTCAGTTTCCAATGCTTTAAGTGTGTTTTATTTAATAAATTCTAAGTTAAAATGTAAGAAATTTATAAAAAAAATGCGCCACTCGTACTTAAATTCATGTCTACTATGATAGTGAAACATATTCTTACCCCCGATGTCCAGAGCTTCACATTTCCAGACCTGTCCGAAAGCGCCCTCTCCCAAGATGTTGAAAATTTTAAGTCTATGTCGGGGGAACTCCCAACGATCTCCACTCTTCACCGCATCTATCTGTTGCTCGTCCGCCTGTAAATTCATTATGAAATTAGTCTCGAAACTGTTGAGTACCACCGGAACTGCTCTTCCGCAGTTTCCGCTTAATTAATTAAACATGGAGAAAAAAGGCTTGCGTCAAACTTTTCCTGGACGTATATTTATCTTCGAGGTTTTATTCCCAGTAGATGTGTTAATTTTTATGTAAAGTTTGTTTAGGTTGGTTTCGTATTAAAACTGATGAATAATTAATTTTTTGCTTCTTGAGAGTAAGAACTTTTACTTGTGATAACATAAAATCTTGTTAAGAGTTTCAATATTCATTATTTATATTTCTTGATTTTGAGTGGGTTTGATAAAATAATATTTTTTACAAAAAGGATGTAAGTCGTTTTTTGTATTGATTTCGTTAATTCGTTTTGTGTTATATATCGGAGTAAGAGGTATAGAGGGATCTCTAGGCGAAAACGGTCTCACTAAAAGTTATTGTTCTAACTAAAACTTCAGGATCACCTTTTATTTTTAATGAACACGAACTTGTTTGTGCGTTATTTTAATGAATGTAGTTTCTTTTTTGATTTTCCTTTTTTCTATAAAAATGGTATTGTAGTATTTGTAGAAAAATTATTTTTAACTATAAATGAGAACAATGGCCCAATGCACTAATGCCCAGTTGTATCATCGACATTTAAAATTTAAATTTGGTTTTATCCAGTTAGCTGTTAGCCAAATAAACTGATTTAAATTACACTTAAATATTTTTTACCTTCCGCTACCCTTGGTAAGGGAGCAGGTATAGGGATCGTGCTAAAAATCGCATATCAAGATTTTGGTAAATGAATACGTTTTAGGTCCCTAGAATCCAATTTTAACGATGATGTCTGTGTATATGTGTGTATGTACGTATGTGTGTACGCGTGTATGTGTGTATGTGTGTGTGTATGTATGTGTGGATCCTCCACTCTAACACAAATACTATCATTCAGAAAATTTTGAAATCTTGTATTTCGAACTTTTAATATTATAGAAAGAGCCTATTAGATTTTGGTGTAAATCGTATAACAGGAAATGGCAATTTATTAGAAGCTCAAAATAGTTTTTCTTCTTAATGTTATTATAAAAATTAAAGATTATTAAATTTTCTACAGATTTGCATTAATATTTTTTCTATATATTTTGTGGATAAATTTATAAAATTATCTATAATTTAAATCCCGGAGCCTACGCTTTAAACAAATAAAACTCCTTGGTTGCGCAGTTATTCAAATGTATGTAAAAGACAGATAAATGTCACTGTCAAAGAACTAATCATTTCAAATTAATAATAATAACGTTTTAAAAAGAAAAAAGTAAATAGAATAATAGGAAAGGAAATCAATAGTTTCCAGCATATGTAAATGTGTAGGTATGTATTTAGATTAATAACAATTAATGATTCGCAAAAAAAGTTTAAGCTAATTCTCATTTTTGGATTGGTGAATTTTATTTTATCCTGGTATTTAAAATTTAATCTTCATTTTATTATCAAAAAAGGTAGTTACTTGGATTAGATTCGACTGTATTTTAAGAAATAAACTGCCAAAATTAGAGTAAAATTTGCTAATTCAAAAATAAGGATTAGCTTAATCTTTTTTGTGACTCGGACGGTAAATGGCGGGAGGTATTGTGTCGGCCACACCAGATTTTTTTAATTTGTTGTGTAAAATTAAATTGATTAACTGAATAAAACTAAATTTAAATTATTTTATTAAGTATTAGTGGTGCAACTGGGCATTAGAGTTCTATTTAACTCGTATTATCTGCGAACAAATATGTCCTTGACAATGAGAACTTTACATTATAAAACACAGTAGAATTTAGTTAAAAAGATTGTGATGACGTCACGAACATAATTTTCAATACTTGCCAAAAATTATTGAGAGTGAGAAACTCAGGTAGGCCGTGGAAAAAAACTTACACCCGTAAAACTTAGAACTACATAATGCTGTTCTCGACCCGAGTTTTGTACCTTATAATTGAAATTTACATTTTTTCAAAAGATGAGAAGCTGCATGCTTTTCCTCTTTCATGTACAAACATAAATTGCCAGATCACAGAATATTTTTAAAGAGAATATATTTAACGGATTTGCTTCCTTTACCAATATTTATTAATGATGTACTAAGATCAGGACAAAGCAAAAATGGTCTGCTTGTTGGTGTAACGAAACAAGATGAGAATTTACGGAAATTTCTATTATTTTTAGTTCTTTCGGGATGTACCTGTTATGTTAATGTTCGTTTAAAAATAAATATGAGATAACTTTTTAAATGGCACAAAATTGATCCTTGTGGCGCACTCTCCACGCCAGCAATGAGTGCCCGTGAGGTGTCGCCTGGTAAACGCCCGCACGGTACAAATATGTCATCATCATTACCGATATCTGCGTACAAAGCAGATTGGCACACCCAGCAATGGGTAATATGCCGTGATGATATATTTATTTTATTTAGATAATTTTTCGATACGATAAGGTAGTTTATATTTAACCAGCAATCATGGGCGCCCGCAGACTTTTTTACAAGGTGGGTCGATATTTTTGTTGTAAGAAAAAAATGTGCTACAGACGAATTTTTAATAATTTTCAAGGTCAGACGTGTTTTAATGCAAATTAAGATAATATAGAGTTCTTTACAATGAAGAAAATTTAACAAATTCTTAAAAAATTAAAACCAATATTTTATGACGAAAATGCGTATGTACGGTCTAATAGCGTAGAATTACCCGTTCTACTAGGTTTTATGATGCGAGATGTGAGCATAAGCAATAACTACACAAACAGACAATCTGAAAATACAATGCTGAATTAAATTAAAATATTATATTACTAAGTAACAATATAATTATTATATTGAACTGCTCAAAATAAAATGTATAATAATTAAATGTTAATTAAATCGCGCTCTTCACAAATACGGCAACCCTAATCATACGTAGGTACTTTTAATATAAATAAATATCCAATGTCTATTCATTAATTACTTTTCTATTTCTTCATTTCTATATAACAGCAAAATCTATAATTGTGAAAGTTTTGAGAAGAACGTGATCATAAAATGATTAGAATAAGCTACGGCATGAAATGAAAAAAAATAATTTATTTTTAAAAATAGACACAGTCCATAAATGACAGGGGGGTCAGTCGACCCTTTCGACCCCCCCTGTGGGCTCCTATGCCAGCAATAGTATGTAGCTTTGAATATACATACCTATAATATATACTTGTTATTATATATTCAAAGTTAGTACCTAACTTAAATTGCTCCCTTTAAATCCGGCCCTGGGTAAATCGGTTAATGAATAAAATCATCAAGATAATTAATTCATATTAGTTTTGCGAATTTTTTAATGAAATTTGCCTAGTAAAATTTTAAACAAATGGATAAAATCGCATTATAGTCAAAAATAATTTCAATTTATGAATTGATGCAGCATTTTAATTTAATTTTTAATCTGCGAATACAGCGAGTATGTAATATGTAATAATGAAAGTTCTGTAATTCATTCAATGCTAATCATTCTCATTGTTCTTTTTGGCAAGCACCATCACCACCGTCTTTATTAGAAGGGCGTTGCCCTGAATATGATTCACGTGACGTCTGTTCCCCATGGGATTAAATTACGAAATTTCATATGAATTTTTATTTGATACTCACACAAACTTTCTCTCGTTTTTTCCTTATATTACATAAATTATGGATCCGGGTTTAAAAGTTTGAATTAAAACATCAACGCATCCGGGAACTCATTGCGAAATAGCCTTCATTAAAATTACTATAACGATCGGGATCTCTCTTTTCAACAATAATTAGTAGTAACGTTTTGTCACGACTTCAAAATGGCTAAATACCTATACTAGAAATATGAAGAGGAAATAATTTTATTATTTTAATTGTTGTTGATATCAACCCAACGATTATCGCACAAGAAAACAAACCCCTTAGTAACGAATATAAATAAGGTGATCATTTCTTTGTTTTTTATCATAGTTGTGATAGACATAGGGAGATTCTGAAAACATTTCACGTGACTAATGAATTATATTCTCATACTTAATATAACAAGTGATATGATTATCATCCATGACATTTTCAAGTAAAACCGAGTTGCTGCTTCGGTTTCACGAGCAATATCTTCGATTCTAACTTTTAATATATTGTATTACAAAATGGTTAATTTGACAATTGCCTTATTATTTTCATCGTTGTTGATATCAATCCAACGTATATTGCACATTTTTATACTTAAAATTAACTGTCAATGTCAAATAAAGAAAACAAAGCCCTAAGTAACGAATATAAATAAGATGATAATTTCTTTGTTTTTTATCATCGCTGTGATAGACATGTAACTAGGGAGATTCTGAATGTTGATTGGCGGAAAACATGTCACGTGATTCATGAATTATATTCTTAAAGTAATATAAATAAGTCCATTAAATATATTTTAATGCACTTGTCTTACTTGAAAAAAACAACTATAAACCCTAAAAAATCGGCGACGAATTATTTTCTATTCACCATATACGAAAATGCGGGTCATGGAAACATTAGAGTAAGCGACAATTTTTCATTCCAGCACTTGACACTTACGAAATATGAGCTTTTGTGTTCTTGTAACACAATGTACTACAATTTACAGCCCGTCTTGCTTTTTGAGTGGTAATTTTGAAATTGATTGATATATTATGAAAAATATATTTTGTCCCAATGAGCCTGTTTTACATTTTCTTAAAAGTATTTTAAATTAAAGTTATGCAATATTTTTCCCAGTAATAAAAAATTAATAATTTATTATTTTCGTATATAATTAAATTGGCGCCGGAAATAGTCATTAAAAGCAACCCCCCCAATGGGAAATAGTTTACGTTAAATAAAAGTATGCGATAGTTTGTCAGATATTAAACTGTATGTATTATGACGTCACAATATTACACAAATTTCAATCATTATTTGTAAAATGTCCTGAACGCGTGTCAGAGTGTCTTGTCGCTAATCTGGGTAACTGGGTTCGATCCCGACCGACGCTAAATATTTTTCAAATTTTAAATAGCACAAAATTTACCCCTGTAGTGCACTCTCCACAGCAGCAATGAGTGCCCGTAAGGTGACGCCTGGTAAACGCTCGTACGCGGTACAAATATGTCATCATCATTACCGAAATCTGTGTACAAAGCAGATTGGCACACCCAGCAATGAGAAATATGCCGAGATGTTATATTTATTAATTTATTTATTTAAATATCTAATGGAAATTTCGTAATATTTTCAAATTTGAGGCTCTTTAAAGAAGAATATATTTTTAAATTTAATACTTAGAAGTTAAATAAAAATTCTTGCAACAGCCCTATTAATGGCTTTACTTGAGAATTGGATTTTTCGGATTATGACATTTTGACTCTATTATCATCCCTTAAAGTTTGACCCATAAGTATAGAAATATCCTATATATCAACTCTCAAGTTTGTCTTTTTCTTTAATGTCAAAAAAAAATCAGAAATAATTTTTGTAACTGGTGGAGGGCGCTCTAATCTAATTCGGCTCAGGGCGCCATATGTCTCAAACCTGCCCTGCAACTTTTGTTGCAAAATAATGTCAAAATTATATTTCAATTTTCCAGAATTCGTCAAAACTATATTCCATATATGCCAGATAATGGCAGGTGCATGACATTTGATATATCATTGCCGTACGTTGATTCATTTCATGTTTTTTTGCATACCATCGTGAAATATCTTTAAGAAATTTCTTTTCATTATGGTTTTTAATGAAGAACGTGACAAATGTCTTCTTGAAACATATTTTCTTTCGGGTGAACGTAAAGAAGACGGTTCTTATTATTATTATTATAATTATAATTATAATTATTATTTTCGTATATAATTAAATTGGCGCCGGAAATAGTCATTAAAAGCAACCCCCCCAATGGGAAATAGTTTACGTTAAATAAAAGTATGCGATAGTTTGTCAGATATTAAACTGTATGTATTATGACGTCACAATATTACAATTATATTATATTATAATTATAATTATAATTATAATTATAATTATAATTATAATTATAATTATAATTATAATTATAATTATAATTATAATTATAATTATAATTATAATTATAATTATAATTATAATTATAATTATAATTATAATTATAATTATAATTATTACTATTATTATTATTATTATTATTATTATTATTATTATTATTATTATTATTATTATTATTATTATTTATTAGTATATTCCGTAAATTAACCGCGGTGACCAAGGTTTTGGTTATGCGTTCCGTAATGTAACCAAAACATAATTTCAGGATCACGGTTCATTTTCGGAATGTGGTTTCTGAAAGTTTTGGTTACTTCTTCGTGACCATGACGACCACAAATTATTTGTGGTTGTTGTGGCCATATTCTTTTCTTATAACAATAAATAATATTGTATAAACATATAATTACTATATAACTGATATGTATAATATTTACGTTAGTATAAGGATAGACAAAAGTTATGTTGTCACTTATTTCTAATGACGCGGTGGCTCCCTGTTTTACCGACACAAATTAACCAAGATGTTTCGAATTATTCGAATCACAACTACATTCAGTGACCATAACCTGACCACTTGAACCATAACCACGGTCGTGGTTAAGTTACGGAATATACTATAAAACGCAGGTAACAAACCTCGAAAGGTACGCCCGTGGAAATAGTAAGGCTGTCATACTAAGTAAGCGGCAAATGTGAAATTCGTATGGAGGGCACGCTTCAGTCATTTTTGATCACTCTGTACATATAGACATACGGGTAATAAAATCTTGAATTTTGTGCATTGTTAATTGCCCCTATTGTCATGTTTATTTTTTAACCGGACAATATATTTTTAAATTCTATTTTTCGTATATCTTATCCAAAATCAATAATTTGGAAATGTCCCTTATCCGAA
>OY720449.1:1507500-1570000 GCA_963082715.1 Harpalus rubripes
TACATTCTTTTTAACATCAGTTTATATTTTATTTTTTAACAATTGACTATTCAAACTACAATGTTTAAAATATTTTGCACGCACCCCTGTTTTGATATTCATTTACCCTAGTCGGCCATCTATTTTCAGCCAGACATAGTAATGTATTTCTGTGTGGTTAATGTAAAAATTTCATACTATTTTATACAATTCTATTCTTCTCTAGGGTTTCAAAAGAAACCTACATCTATAAAATAATTTAAACGTCAATTTTATTCGCTAGTCATACCATACGAAGGGTCAGAATTTGGAATACCATGATACATTTTCACGTAGCACTAGCCCCCGGTCCACCACTTTTGAGGGGTGAATAAACAAGTTATGATCAAAAAATAAAATTAAATTAAGTACAACATAATTTTATTGACCTTCTAAAATTGTTAAATTATAATTTATAAATATTCAGATGCATAATTTTTCTGAAATAATTAAAAAAGCAAAAAAAATAGTTCTGTAGTGTCGATCATCACCTTGTATATATACTGTTCTTTCCTTACCATATCTTCCTTGCTATTTTTGGTTTTGCCGAGATGAATTTTCTTTCTGAAAATGATTGCCAGCAATCCAACTGTCAAAAAGATCGCGCATACCGACAACACCGGTAT
Source organism: Harpalus rubripes (assembly GCA_963082715.1). NCBI lineage: Eukaryota > Metazoa > Arthropoda > Insecta > Coleoptera > Carabidae > Harpalus > Harpalus rubripes. The sequence continues at coordinate 1,508,145 of OY720449.1, forward strand.
CAAAGTCACACTTAAATCCGGGGGCGACTTCAAAGGAAAATCCGCTGGATACAGCCCAGTCACATTATCATCCAATGAATTCAAAACTGCTGTGCTAGTTCGAATTGTCGTCGTCGTAGTCGTTGTTGTCGACGACATAGTGAACTCGTTCTCCACTGTTGTGTCTTCCAGGACGTTATCTTTGGGCGTGTTTAAAGGATAATTAACAACATGAGGGAATGTGCTGTTATAAGGAAGAGGAACTCGCCCCAGTGTCGTCCCCAGAGGGTGGTCAGGCGGAGGGATGTCTCTAAGAGGGGGGATTGAAGCTGGAGGGCGGTTGGGGAATGAGGGAGGTAGTGGTAGGTAAGGGGGGCGCATTCTATTCCCCCCTGAAGGGGTGAACGGTTGTGAACTGTTTATCACGTTCACAAAGACTTCGGTCTTCGCTGTAAACCTGCCGTCGGAGACAGTCACGTATAGGAATATGTCCTGCCCGACCTGAAAATAGAAATAAAATTGAGTGGCTTGTTCCAAGGAATGCTTATTGAATTTAGATGTTTTGTTATCGAATGAGGAATGGTCGTTACCTTTTTATTCTATTTACTAAAAGCCAATAAGTTTCATTGTGAAATTCGGATCAATTTGGTCTATTGTTTCTCTTGTGAGGGTTCTCTTTTCGTCAAATTCAAATAATTTACTTAGACAATGTCAACAAAATTAATAAAATAAATGGAGTATCTATACAAATACATTAATCAACTACTAATAACATTGCACATACATACACAATTGATATTTTATAGTACAAAGTATACTCTAAACAACTGATCATTTATCAATTATAGACTAATTAAGAACAGTTAATTTTCCTCTGCCATAGGCCATGTATTAATTACTATATTTGGAGTAAAGCAAATAGTTTTACCAATGTACATATATATATATATATATATATATATATATATATATATATATATATATATATATATATATATATATACACACACAGGGTGTTTCCTTTAAAACAACCTGCGCTTTTTTGGGTGAAGTAATGACTTTAGAAAAAAATGTTATATACAAGAAATAACAAAGAATAAGGGGCTAATTTATTAATAATAACAAACCGAAAATTCGAAGTGGTTCTCCAACGGCAGAACAAAATTATATTTTTTTAAATGGTATCCTATATAATTTTTTAGCGCATTAGATAGAGATTTTTTTCTGATTTCAACGATATAAATATGGTATTGGGTTGTATAACAATTATTTCGAAAAAAATGGTATTAAAATAATGTTATATTACAATAGGCTATGCAATACACACGTATTGATACGTCTGTTACCTAGTTACGCTAGTAGTAAACCCATTTTTTATTGCATTATTTCTAGTTTATAATACCTTTTTTCTCGAAATAATTGTTATATAACCCTATGCAATATTTATATCGTTGAAATCGTAAAATAATATTATATTTAAAGGGCTAAGAATTATATAGGGTGTCATTTAAAAAAATATAATATTGTTCTACCGTTTGAGAACCACTGGTTAAATATTCGGTTTGTTATTATTGATACATTATCCCCTTATTCTTGATCATTTTTGGTATAAAACATTTTTCTCAAAATTGTTAGTTCGCCCAAAAAAGCGCTGGTTGTTTTAAAGGAAACACCCTGTATATATATATATATATATATATATATATATATATATATATATATATATATATATATATATATATATTTAATTTAAACATATGGTAAATAAATGTCTCTCTGTTTATATCTTTTGGGTAAAAAATATTATACAAAATCTGATGTGGCCAGCACATTACCTTCCGTCAGTTACATGAGGCATTTACGAAAATTCTACCGGTGAACTGTTACCGGTAAACAGCTGTTTATCAGGTTATAGCTACCGGAATCGATATTTTAAGAACGCAAGTGGTAAACAGGAGTAGATCCATAACCTATAAAAAAATTGAAAATTTAAAACAGGTTAAAAATGTAATGTAGTTAACAAATTGAGCAAAGTCCTACTTTGAACAAATTTCCAATTTTAACGCGCGCGCTTCGCTTTGCATCACTACCTTTTTTGAGCTTAGATTCTTCATGAATCCGGTAAATGGTAGATATTCTACAATTTTTGAACACGGTAAACTTTTTACCACTCGTATTTTCGAACACAGTCGGTAGATGCGGTATCTACTGGTAGAATTTTCGTAAATGCCTATGTATTTTCTATAAAATCCATACAGAAAGTTCCTTGCAAAAGATTCTAAATTTCTAGTATGTACATTACCTTTCGACAGTTGTATGTATTTTATACAAATACCATACAGAATGTTTCGAGCAAAAAGATTCTATATTTCGAATAAAATTATTACACAAATATATTACGAATTTGTCAATTGACACTGACATCTTTATTATCTTAATAAAGTAGCTGTTTCTAGCATAGCTAGCTAATTTATTAAATTTAATTTCTTTCTAATTTTGTAACTCTATATCCATTTATTATGAAGTATAAAATGCAGTCAAATCGTATAGAGAATACAATGTTCTTTAATATTTATAATAACATTAAATGTGAAAAAATGATATTTACCATCGTTTTTTCAAGAAAAACTGTTAAAATCAAATGAGAGTACTTCCGGTTGACTAATTGTAACCAAAATCTAATCAGCTCTTCATATGGATGCAACGAAGAGGAATACGAAAGAATTATAATTTTTGGAATTGTAGTTTTAGAGTTATCGTAGACGAAAATTTTGTTAGACACACACGCACGCACGCACACGCGCAAACACACACACACACACAGACATCATCGTAAAAATAATAAAATTGTATTCTAGGGACCTTAAAACGTGCTTATTCATTAAAAATTCACCACCGAATTTTTTGACCAAAGACAATACCTTCCTTACTTAAATGTGACGGAAGGTAACAAATCTATTAATTTAAATAAATAATTTTTAACTTAACAGAAATTACAAATAATAAAAATAAATTAATCTAACTTGACAGATAAATCGCTAACATTTGTTAATTTTATGTGTCAATTCCATGGCTATTGCTACTTTTAGAATGCACTCATATGAAAAAGTATTTGGCAAATTGTGAGTTGAACAAAAGTAACTCAAATTTAATTGTTAAAGTTTAAATGTAGGTTGAAAGTTACGTGGTGTCCGTGAAACTGGCTGGAGTCATCAAAGTCCAACAATTAAGTAAAAAGAGCAAAAATAATATTAAACAAAAGATTTTAATTAAAACTTTATTACTGATTTGAGGAAATGCCGTGGGGAATTCGAAAACTTTGTTTGTCAATATATATTTGCCAACAAATCTATTTTCTGCAATTCATTAACACGAGACATATAAAAGGAAAATTATAATAGATCCGCGTACAAACAGACCAGTAATTCATATTTATATAATAGTTATAGTTCACACAAATGATTGAAAAAATGCTACAATTGTTTGTAACTTTTTAAAACATTTTTTGTGTAAAAAGAAATTATTAATTAAAAATAAAACAAACAAAAGTTTTTTATGTTGGAAATATTTGAACAATTCAAATATAAAATGTATATAGGTACATTCCAGAGTGCATACGAATTTACAAATAAATAAAATTTTATTATAGGTTAACTAAAATACATTTTGCACATTGTAGGGCTGTAGCATATGTAAATATTGTTTATAACTTTTTTAAAATACATATGTATGTAAAAAATTACTGATTAAAATTTAACAGATTTAAACTTTTTCAATAATCATTTTCAGATCTCTATGGGCAAAAGTTTTTCATGTTGAAAATATGTTGAACAATTCAAAATATTTTTATTTTCGATATTATACATTTCAGTGAACAGTGAGTGAACAATATAAATTTTCATATAAATAGAATTTTATTTTAGGTTAAGTGTCTATAATACAGGAAATCGTATTTTGCATTTTGTGTCTCCCAAATTTACTTAATTCTTGTTCGCAAAGTTGAATACGTCAGAATTTAGAATCAGTAAATTGCAGTTCAAGTAAGAAATTAGTTTGTATTTTACGGAGGCGAAAGGCGTAACTATACTTAATTAGTTTCGTGTTGACTTCCTTTACTTTAGGTTTGTCTTGTGCAACTACTGCATCTAATTAATGTTAGTGGGTGTTGCATTTTAATGTATGATGCCACCGAAAACTATTTCAATCGACACGTCATTGAAGAAAATATGACATATGTATATATAACAAATTTTTTGTGGAATCATTTAATGATAGAATAAGGGATTACAGCTCAATCGAATGAAGAGAAATTAGTAAAAAATAGTGAAAGTAGATGCTTAATAATGAATATTAATAAAGAAATAAAATGATATAATTGAAATACTTCGGAAATACGAGGGTTTTTGTTTTAGCAGCTCGTCACTCATATGAAATCCATATATATTACTTTGATTAGCGTCTCAAAGACCACCTATAAATATATAACGAATACCGAGTTAGGGGGTGGTGTCTACTACCAATGGAAGTAGACAAATTCAAATAATGGACAACTGGATACCAGTCCAGTACTGCAATTTTCAAACAGTTTTTATTTGAATATAAATTTCTTGCATTAAACTTAATAATTTTGATACACTTGCAATTATAAAGCATGTAGACTCGCACAGTGTTATAATATTAATTTGTTTTTTTATAAAAATAATTTAAAAATAGCATACATTTCAAGAACATTTTAGATCCACGAAGAAAGCAGTTTTATATAAAAACTTATATTCGTGACGTCACATCTATATTTTCAAACATCGGCGGACCATAATTCGCTTATTAATATGAATTTTTTCACCGGATTTTCACGAATAGTCCTAGTTTTACTTATACTTTCTGATAAAATTATATTTAAAAAATGGTGGAATCCCTTATTAAAAACAAACTACACGAATTTTTTTAAAAATGTTAATTGTTAATAGAATTCGAGAAAAATGAACAATAGATATATTCCTTTCGCTCTCGTTGTTTTTATAACCTAGTACAGATGACGTCACAGAAGTTTTAATGCAGTTTTTCTCGAATTCTATTAATATTTAACAAGTTTAAAAAAATACTGGTATGTTATTTTTCACTCTGTATTTATAAGATATAAATATTTTCTCTGAATTTTATCAAGATTACATACCCCATTAATATTTAAGAGTAAATACGTATATCTAGCGAATTCTAGCCGGTAAGATATTTTGTTTTATACATAAGCCTCCGGAATATTATTTGGAACTTGTTATTACAAATTTGTTTCACAAATATTTTGAATAAAAAAAAAATTAACATTCAAATTTAATAAGAAAATTTTGTAGTTTTGATTGATTCAACAAATGGTGACCTGTGATGAGCCATATAGTTTCAACGTTTTATGAAACATATATTTTTATTCTATTTTTTCTAATGAGGTAATTTAAAATTTTGTATTGTATGTTGTGAATTTTGTCTGATACATTAATCCATTGTATCAAACAGTGCGTTTATAGATCTTCTAAACGACGTGCTTTTATAAACCTATAAGAACACCGAAATAGAATTTTTTTATTAACTTGTTATTAACATATTTGTTAAAAACAATGTTTTGTTATTTTTTCCGGTGTAAAGCATGCTTAAATTAGTTGTGTAAAAGGAGTTTTAAACAATATTCATTATTGGTGACTATTTGTACTTATCGGTTGTCGGTTTTAGTTTGTTAGGTTAATTTTACATTGTGCGATTGAAATTTCTGGTGAATTGGAAATTCAGTTTTAGTGCTGATATATTGTTTGACGATTAATATTGTTTGCCATAAATTGTAAGTAATTCGTTTCGTAGTCGAAACGTTCATGACAGTATGATTAATCGTAGTTTAGACATAAAATCAAAATGTGTGAATGTAATCACAATGTTATTTATTTTAATTTATAAATGCAAATTATATTTATCTTGCAGGAACATTTACTCGTAGTTATTTAGGAAGTTGATTAATTTATACACCGTGTGTCTGTCTTAAAGGTGTACATAGGAGATTAACATGGGAAATCAGTTTTTTTGAAATTTCCTGCTCGCCTAATTATTTTAATCAAATAAAAGTTTTAGGACATAAAATTCTGCATCTAAATCAATAAACAGAATTACCTTTACATGCTTTGTAATTACGTTGACAAAATCGACAGCCATGGAATTGAACAAAAAATAAATAAATGCTTGACGTTTTATCTGTCACGTGATCTGCCACAACGTAAGTTAACTTATTTGACGTTTCTGACAATTTGATTTGAAGAAATATCGTTAATTATGGCAATAATAGAAATATAAAATTAATAAATAAAGTTAAAAAAATACAGTTTTGCAATTATGCATGATGCTGTAATGTACTCTCAACACATTTCCAATACATCTACCTTAGTACTACAGAAGGGGTCTACACTAATCATTCCTAACACTTTCTTAGATTACGCGGCTCAAGTGTATTTTTTGAAGACACATTAGCAGTCTTTTCAAATTTTGTTACGAATTTAGCTCCTCATTCGTATAAATTTTCATTTTTTAATCATTTCAGACAATAAAACTAGAGACAAAATCAAATTATCAGAAATGTCAAACAAGTTAACTTACGTTGTGACAGATAAAACGTCAAGCATTTTTTTTTTCAATTCCATGGCTGTCGATATTTTAAACGTAATTTTCGATGTCCATATTTAATTTTTGTTGTTACAATGCATGGAAAGGTAATTCTGTTTATTGATTAATAGGTCGATTCTGTACAAAACTGCAATTCTTACAGATCTGTAAATCTGTAAAAAGTATACAAAAACACATCTACTCTTGTTGATTAATACAAAATTATACATAAGAGTGGCAGCTTACATTGCGATTTTATTCATTATTTACAGATTTACAGTTCTGTAAGATTTACAGATGTGTACAGAATCGATCCGTTAAGTGCAGAATTTTATGCTCTAAAACTTTTATTTGACGCATTTTTGCTTAAAATAATTAGGCGAGCAGGAAATTGCAAAAAACTGATTTCCCATGTTAATCTTCTATGTACACCTTTAAGGCAGACAAACGGTATATAGTTGTGTATGCAAATCTGCTTTAATATTTCCTCATAATCAAAGACATAACTATATTCGTGAAGTGGAAGGACTGCAGCAAAGGATAATTTTCTACTAGGATTGCATAGATATAGATCGTTCTATGCAAGAGATTCCAGATTCAGAAACCGAATTTAAGAAGTATTACACATATAATGGGGTCCTGCACTCTGATTTTTTATTATTTTAAATGAAAGTTCTTTTAATTTTGAAGCAATTCGTAGTATTAAAAAGTCTTAATTGTTTTTATTTTAACTGCATTTAATTTTTAATGTCAAAATGACGTCACGGCGGCTCCTATTGCTATATCTTTCTTTCGCACAAGCTCTATAGTAAGCAGCGAGAGAAAGGTAGCACCAGCACTAATTTGACGTCAGAGTGAAACTGACAACAAACCTCAAATATCTCGCAAAGTAATTATTAAAAAGTTTTTTGTTATGGTGCAGGACCCCATTCTTAATTAAATATATATTTGTTTGTTATTTGCTATTTAATTTTATTGTTACAATTGGGGGTTCCTGTTGCCTTAAATCCGACCCTGATTGCATTAAGTAACACTATCATGTCCGGAGCGTGATTCACTCGAAAAGCTACATTTGAAACTCTGTTGGCGTGTTCAGCTTTGCAACTTGGGGCTCGTAACTTTTAGTACCAGAAGGCATGTGCATACCTATTCTCCGAGCTATTCTCTCTCTTGTGTAATACTTAATTGGGGTTTTATTTATTTGGCTTTAACCTATCTCCGCTAAAATACAACGCAATAAGTACATTTTCCCGAATAAATAAAGATGTAATAAACGTTACAATAATGCCTTTTCAAAAGTTACATATATTATTAGTATTAATTATTATAAACTGCTTTTTATTTTATTGTAGTGCATTTCTATACTCAATGTTAATGTTTTGATTGTTATTGTTATTATATTTCTATATACATATATGTACACACGGTCATAGGCGTGCGCACGGTGGGTGCCACGGCACCCCCTAATATATTAATACGAGGGCTGCTCCCTTTTCACTGAGCTTATCTAGCAGGCTACGATATTTTCAAACAAATTTTGTTTTCGTACCTCCGTCCATTTTGACTAGTATTACAGAACTTAAAATCGTCCAGAAATGCGCTGTTGCTGACCTAGGCCGGCAAAAGGAGTTGGCATTACTGTTCTGGTGATATGTCAATTTAAGATTATTTTCAACACAAGAATTAACAAAATGTTTATAAATTTTAGGGCTAAATCTTTAATTATTGTAACTTAAATAACTAAATTGTGTCATAAAAATAATAATATGTTGTCATTGCTGTCTCTCTAATTATAAATTTCAACTTTAGGACTAATTTGTATCGTTTGTTTTGTAACTACAACTAACTTCACGTGACACATAAAATATATACGTAACTAATGTTTGTATGATATATTTTCAATAAATATAAAATAATCACGCATTTTTAACTCAAATGTAATAATAATATTTAAACTTGCAATGCAAAACCGATAAAAATATATGTTAATTTTTTTAGGTTATGTAAAATAAAATTAAAGTGTTGAGATATATACGAAGAATTTATGGAGATGTCGGCACAAAAAATCTTGTGTATCACACGCCCAGAAACTGTTTTGCGAGATCTCGTATTTGCAGGCCTCGCTTTCAGCACGGCCTGTCAAAATAAACTCGTTCTCGCAAATATTCAGTTTCTGGACTAGTGATACAAATAACTATTGACATTTTAATCTAGTTGTTTACAAGGTTAATTATAGTGACGGTTGTTAAATACAAATGAATGTTGTTTAAATACATACTTTTTAAGTAATCCTTTCCCCAAGAATTCAATGAATTGAGCAAAGAGCATTATTGAGCTGTAATTTTTTACAATTTCAAGCGTGGATTAAGCCATCAAGAATATTTTGAGGAAATCCATCGAGGGTTTGGTGACAAGTCGTGTTCCTTAGGTACCGTAAAGCGGTGGTACAATGAATTTCAGCGTGGCCGACTTTCCTTAAATGACAGTTTTCGAGCTCCTAAGCCAAAAACGGCAGTTACCGAAAAGAATATTGGTCTTGTTCAGAACATGATTAAAGAGGACTGGCATGTTACTGTCAGGAATATTCAAGCAACTTTAAAGATTGGTGTGAAAGCAATTGAAACCATTTTAGACCAACATTTGATGGTACGTAAGATTTGTTCTCGTTGGATTCCCCAAAATTTGACTCCAGTCAAAAAGACAACCGATTGAGATGGTGCAGATCTTCACTAGATCGCTTTGACAATGGATCGTTTCATTTGGTGTACATAGGTATACTGCTATGATCTCGAAAAAAAGCAGCAGTCCGCAGTTTGGGTCTTTGAGAATGAGTCGGCTCTAACTAAAGTTATTCGCGAAAAAAGCCGAAACAAAAAGATGGTCGCCACATTTTTTGGAATTTTTAGACAAGTTGCAATGTATCACTGGAGGATCGTCGTACTGTTAATGTTGAATGTTACACTACCATTTGTTTGCCTCAAATTCTCCAAAATGTTCGCTAAAAACGTCAACAGGGAAGGATAAATGACTCCATTTACATTTATTACTTTACTTATAATAAGTATTATACATATTCATTTTGGCACCCACAAAAGTAAAGTTCTGCGCACGCCTATGCACACGGTCAATCACGAATATTTGTTGTATAAATTAGTATTACTCTGTAATTGGGATCAGAAGATCCTGTTGAGTTAATAAAGATATTATTATTATTATAGGGAGGCGTAGATAGAAGTTTTGAGAGTGGTATTTTTATGTCAATTGCCACTAGAATATCTTTGACGGACTGATTTATTACTTTAGCTCCAGCTCATTTTGAAACGAAAACATAGTAAGAATTTTAGGTTGATTGATCTTAACAACTTTTTACTACTAGTGTGTTAGTAGTGTTAAAGTTTTATAGGTGTTATGAAGAAGGTAGTAACTTGAGAATTTACGCGAAGTTTCATAAAAAGTAAATCTAACTTTTCGTTTACTCTACAGCAATTGACGTTAGAAGGAAGAATAATAAAATATGTTTGTTACAAGTAACAAACATTAAAAAGAATATTAAAAAATTTAATAAAGGTAACTTAGTACTTTAACAAGTAATATATTTCGTTATAAAATTGCAACATTTAATATTTCATTTTATCAGAAATATTTCATGTCATTAAAATAATATATAAAGTTTTCGCGTGTCCCATGTCAAAGTTTATTTATTTTATCATTTTTACCTCCCGTTACCCTTGGTAAGGGAGGTATAGGGATCGTGCTAAAAAACTCATACCGAGATTTTGGTAAATGACCACGTATTAAGGTCCCTATAATCCAATTATAACATTTTCATTATGATGTCTGTGTGTATGTGTGGATCCAATACTCTAACAAAATATTATTAAATTTTTTATAGATTTGCATTAATAGTTTTTCTATATATTTTATGAATAAATTTATAAAATTATCTTTAATTTAAATCCCAGAGCTTATACTTTCAAAATAATATTAGTAAAGTTTTAAAGTAAAAAAGTAAATAGAACAATAGAAAATATAGGTATGCATTTAGATTAATAAAAATTAGTGAAATCTATTCTATTCCGATATTTAAAATTTAATCTTAATTTTATTATAGATCCGGTGGCTCAATGGTTAGAGCAACGCCTCATGTCATGAGTGCCCTCGGGGCTCTGGGTTCGAATCCCACTAAGGCATGGATGACTGTGACTCGGGCTGTAAATGGCGGGAAGTATTGTGTTGGCCACACCAGATTTTTATTTATTACGTTTCAAAAATATTTTGTGCTAAATCTGCTTGCTGCGAATATAGTTCATTTAGATATACCATCATTAGTCCAAGCCACGGTGTGTATTGTATTGCGTGGACCTGATCCTATTTCACATTTTTCAAATCGTTCCAGAATACATAATATTCCCGAATATTTTATAGAACATTGACCTCTCAATAAAATTTCTGTAGGTTGGGTTGTCGACCTGCGGACGTATATTTTATTTCTCACACAACTTTTCAGTTTTAATCCAGATTTACAAAATATAACAAAATATTATGAAATTATAATAAAACTCTTAACTTATAATTATTGAAATTTATTATTTCTTTGTAATGGTGAAATATCCCATTATTTTTCTCGAATTTTTGTTGTATTCGTAAATTCGTATAGCACTTCTTAATGTATTTTATATTAATTTTCTTTACTTCGCTTAATTTTCATACATTTTGAAAAGAAATTATAAAAAAAGCATGAAACGATAATTTGCGATATTAACATATTTGAAAAGTTCTACTATTTAGTCGCCATTAAATTCAATTCCTCTGGTGTTCCATATCCCAGCATATGGAGAGCTTCATGGGCGCCCATAGGAGGGGGGGGGGCAAGAGGGGGCACTTGCCCCCCCCTGGCTTTTCTCTAATTTTAAGAATTTTAAAAGCAAAGCTACCATTTTTAATTGTTTTATCACGGCTACTTATGTCGCCCTGTTGTTTTCTTCTTTCGTTCTGTTTCCTAACGTTCAAATCTTCAACATGAAATTAGCGTAGATAAGCTTCGCGCGCACACAATTTAAAAGATACATCCGTAGTACAAATTATAAATAAAAATATTACCAATACCATAGCTCAACCTATTCCGATTCAATAAATTACTTAGATTCCTTAATTAGTTCTTTAAATTTTCGAAAAATAATAATGTTGCCTTTTTGCTCTATAATTTGCATTCGATTAATTTAAAACATAATAATTTTACTAAACTAGCTCAAGAGATTCATTCATATTATAAAATTGAGAATTTTTAGAAGAAGCTTTAGCATGGCACGAATATTGGGTTTCAAATAAAGAAATGATTATTACTAAAGAAACTCCTGTAATAGAACTTTTACAACATTATACATTTTACCCAGCATTTTCCAAAGCTTTAGAAATTTTAATTTGTCTTCTTCCAACTACATGCACTGTGGAAAGATCTTTTAGCACTCTATAAGAAGAGTGAAAACATAGATTAAATCTACTATTAGCGAAGATCGGCTAGACGGTTTATGTATGATGAGCCTCCATCGCGATTACATAAGCAAAAATAAACAAAAATATATAGACGAAGTTCGAAATGAATTTGCCAAAGATGCAAGGAATTAAAAATTTGCATTTTCGGAAAAAGAATAAGTAGATAATGTTGTTTAATCGGTTGGTAATATAACGATTTCTGACTTTTAAAAAGTTGGGAAGTTAGATATTGTTAACCTTCACCTAACCGTCAGCTATCTTCGCCCTCGACAGTAATGAAACACTTTCCACCTCGGTTAGTAATGTACTATTACTGTATCGTAATTTTTTTCCGTAAATATTTATGTTGTTTTATATTTTTAAGAATATACTTATTTTTAGTATATTATATTTTTGACTTTGCGCCCCCTCCTGAACAACATTGTATGGGCGCCCATGGAGAGCTTATTATATAATTGACTAAGTATATCTATTCTTACCCTGTTTTCTAGGGTCTCATTTAGATATATCACTCCAGTTTCGTTGTCTATCCGGAATGGCAGTGGTGTGGTAGGCTGTTGATCGCTTCCGGGTCCATAGAACGTGAGTGGCTCCAATCCGAACGTGAGCGTGTCGTGCTCGCTGTCATCGGCATTCACGCGAGTTATCACGCTGCCTACAGGTTCTGTGTTCCGGATCCGCCAGTTTCGATCCAGCCACATCACCGGAGGGTTGTTGTCCGCGATTTGGCATAGTCCTAAAAGCAGGAGAATAATGAATTATGATTTTAGTGTAACACAAGTTGAGGTCTAATCCAGTTGTCACTGGACATAATAAATACATAATAGTTGTTTGTATTAAATTACCAAAAAGTGAAAGACACAAATTTTTGCCCTAAATCAAATCAGCAGACTCACTCAAAGTGCTCTTTGCAAAGATCGAAAGTTATAGCGCAAATTAACTCGACGAATTAGAAATGATTTAAAAGCTTGATAGAATCTGCAGAGCATTAAGGACCCAACATTTTATAGAAAACACACACACACACACACGCACGCACGCACGCACGCACTCACGCACGCACGCACGCACGCACGCACGCACACACACACACACACACACATACACACATACATACATAAAAACATACATACATACATACATACATACATACATACATACATACATACATACATACATACATACATACATACATACATACATACATACATACATACATACATACATACATACATACATACATACATACATACATACATACACACACACACAAATTCACGCACACGCACTGACACACATACACACACACACATATGTATATATATATACATATGTGTGTGTGTGTATGTGTGTCTGTGCGTGTGCGTGAGTTTGTGTGTGTGTGTGTATGTATGTATGTATGTATGTATGTGTGTATGTGTGTGTGTGTGTGTGTGTGCGTGCGTGCGTGCGTGCTTGCGTGCGTGTATATATATATATATATATATATATATATATATATATATATATATATATATATATATACACAGACAAAGAGAGAGAGAGAGAGAGAGAGAGAGAGTATACAACAACCTGTGACCAGGTGAGGGTAAGAGAAATTATAGATAAATAACTTTTTATAAACTTTTCTAAATTATAATTTCAAGAGCCATATTTTAACTCTGTTTATCTATTTAATTTATAAATGCCAAAATTCAGTTTAGAAATTCTTTTCGTATTATAATAGTCACAACATTTATTTATCGATCATTAGGTTTAGAAATTATTGTGTATACGTGCGTGACTTTGAATGCCCCAGCCTATGCATCCTGTACCCCTAAGATAATCCTCTCCTGAAGATAGCGTTTTGTTTTTAGATAGTCGACATTAGTTACTCATGGAGTCTAGATTAGTTCGTCAAATCGTGCAGACGTTAGTTGTCGGAACATGTAGTGTTTTTAGTTTTAGGGCGCGTGCTAAACGCCTGCCCGCTGGGTTACGGAATGTAACATGTTAGGCTATGTTTAATTAATAATAATGTATGTAAGTAAATAAAAACTTTAGTTAATTAGTGAAACTAGTTTAGCTAATGAAAATTCACAAGTAGTGTCCATGTCATAATGTAACTGTTCATCAAGTGGAAAGTGTTAGTGTGTGTGTGTGTTCGTCCTTATCACCAGTTAGAAGAAAGTGTATCATCGTTGGAGTAAAAGGAGTAAGCAGGAATCATTAGTATTAGTAGTCATCCTCATCTTCCGCACCCCCAAATGTTCCTTGGGTGCGACTGATTGAAGACTTCTGGGCATTTCTTAGTAGAAAAGTATACAATAAAGGCTGGGAATACCGAAGCGAAAAACAGTTACAGAGAAGAATTTTTTTACGATCCGGGAAGCAGATTTAACATCGTTCAGAGACAAATGAGACAAGGTATTAAAAAACTGCTAGATAATGGCCCCTATCAGTGTTGTAAAACTAGATTTCTTATCCCTTTAGTTTTTAGGAACAGCCCTTATTTCAATGTTTCAATAAAAAATTTGTTTTTATTGTTAAACAAGTCTAAATTTTTCTGAAATTTTTTGTCACATATATTAAAATGTCAAATATTTAAAGTTAATATTGCATATTCCGGAACCGGTAGTAGTAGAACACTTCTGCCTACTACAGCTTCTAGTTCACACTGTATATAGTAAATTTATTTATTTGAAGAAAATCACTATAAATAACAAAGTTATTTTCTGGTTCATTGTCGCGTGTACACTCTGTAAACAAAGTGAAAGGATTTGAAATATTAACTTTGCTATTAAGTACAAATTATCTGTCATCCATTTCCTGGAATATTGCATATGTAGAACAACTAGTATTTTCAATTATTCCTTTGTTGTTGTTTACATGTACTAAGTACTACTGGGAATATTCTCGTATGTATGTACGCATTTGTGTGCCCTCACCTCGGACACACTACGGAACAAGCTCTGATTATTTGTTGAGTATTGATACTAAAAGCTGTTCACAACTGTTAATTACAATAGCGGCAACAGAAGGTGTATTTACTCGGTTACGGAAATTTAAAGTCATTGTTGTGGAAAGAATACAAACTCTGTCATCATACTCGTATAAACTTCATATGATACAGGACACGGAAATTAAATAAAAGGTATAAAAGTACATTCACAAATGAAAATTAGGTTTAGTTTTATGGTTTATACTTTAGATTTAGGTAGTTTGGTCGCATATAATGTAATGACTCCATTCACACTTCAGAATTTAGTTTCACTAAATCCAAATCTTAAAGCTAAATATTGCAAGGTCCAAACTTTAGGTTTATGATTAAGTTTGACGTCACAAACTTCACCAATGAGAACGAGTCTGAAACGATATAGATATATACAGCGATCTTTATTTAGTATTCACTTGGTGAATTCGGCTTCTTAAACAAATGCGAGAAGAACATGAAGACTGTCAAAACTTAATTGCTTAAATATAACCAGTAATGCCAAAAAAATTAAAGTGCTCTACCGATATTTTAATCTTGATTTTGAAGCATTTACATAGATGTAACTAAATTAAAGTTAATTTACACTCTCATTTATGAATGACTTGCTTAAACCTAAACATAATTTTCATTTGTGAATGCACCTTAAACGTTTGAATTTAATTTCTGCTATTTTTTGTGTTACTATAAAAGAAAATGAATTTAATATTGTTATATGAAAGTATTCAATTATAAAAATAAAATTTAAAGAATTCTCACTACGTCGATTGAATTTCGTATTCTAAATGTTGGTCTGCATAAAAGTACGGAATGTAACTTTTGTATTTTATTAATTGTTTGACACTGTTTAACATTCAAGTCTTGCAGGAAAAGTGTAAACGTTTGCACGTTTTCCGGGGTAAATTCATTCGAAGGTGTTAAAAAAAAGCTGTATTCATTTTGAGTTTTTTCTCTCTTGAATTACAATGTAGGTATAAATTGTGTCGAAAGTAATCATATTAATAATTTTCAATGTTTATTTTTAAATAATAAACCAGTTTTCCGCTGTAATCTAGGAAAAAAATCTGATGTGGACACCACACGACTTCCTTGTACGCAAGACCAACATGAAATATACGCCCCAATGGGCCCGTCCAAGTCTTCGACTTTTTAGAAATTACATGTTGCATATGAATTTTGAATATAAATAAAGGAAAACGAAATGAAAATTGCTATATATTTTTTATTTTTATACCTATAATAATGTAATTAAAGTTTTTAGCGTAAAATGATCGCCATGTTGTGACGTCAGCGTCATTACAGTCGTCCAGTTACCCTGTGAAAATGTCACTGTACAGTGGACCATGCATATTTTGCTCATAAATTCGCGATTAGCTTTACACATACTCTAACACGCACATATTTAATACATCCGAGTAATTTTTTATTAAGATCAAAATAAAATTTACTTATTAAATAAATAAAATTATAATTTATGTTTTAATTATTGTAATATCAATACTTGTCATTGTTGTAATCATTTAGTAAATAGAAATGTAAATGTTGGATTACTTTTTATTATGAACTATGCTTTGATTATTGTAATTACAAATAGAAAATAGTTTAAATAGTATTCTAATTATAATAATGGCACTTGGTGAGTATAATAACCTTCAATATTATATTAAAGAAAGTCTTAAAATCATATTAATTAAAGCGAATGATTAATCTGATTATGAAAACGAGAAAAATTATTAATTTTACTTACCTGATTTTTATTTATGTATAATATGTATGTACTTTGGAAGTTTTTCATAAATTATCATTTAACACTACTCCTATACCTATTCATGTAAGTAAATCACACAAATATATATTTTGAAATGATATAATAACTATCTCGTTTATTTATTACCATTAGCTCTAAAGATTTTTGATCACAGTTTGTAATGGATACGTATTTTTATTCTTGCAACATTTATTATATATTATATATCATTATTAATAGTAACGAATGTCGGTTCTCTCTACTTATGACGGAGTGACACTAACGTCACAACTTTCGCGCCAAAACTTTAATAATTATTTTAGGCGTTATTAAGCATAATTTCAAGAAAATAAAAAATACGGAATTTCTATTTTTAAATTCTTTGTAACATATAAAAAATTCAAAAAAAGTTGGACGGGCCCATTCTGTAATAAAGTTGTTAAGTCTTAGCAATATTGCTATAGTAAATAACCAATAATAATTGCGAACACAGAATAAAACTTGAAAATGACAGGCTTTACATTTGTTTCTATTGGTTACAAATTTTAGCAACGTTGCTAAGACTTAACAACTTCCTTACAGAATTAGGCCGATAGACTCAATTATAAAATTGCACGTATTTGACGTAATTTGACATAACTTTAATTTTTTATTTTTTGTAGTTTTTTGTCTTAATCCATCGCTAGGTACGGATATAAATTCTGGGTCTAGCACAACCTATATTATTAAATTAACCCTTTGTATAAGCTAGATATGTAAATTTAAAAATTATATACTTTTTGGTTTTTGTAATAAAGCTTGATATGGATTAGGACAAAAAATAAAAAATACAAAGTATTATGAAGATGTAGAACAAAAAGTAACTGTTTTACACATTCACACGAAGCAACATGAAAAATAAATAATTCTAGCTTTTAGTCTGAGAGCATTTTAAACTCGTATATGTATATATATATATATATATATATATATATATATATATATATATATATATATATATATATATATATATATATATATATATATATTTGTAAGTAAAATATAAGGTGAATTAGAAAGGAAACTACTTGAAATGTTTATCAAAAGCATCTAGATCCTCAAGTGCATCTTGTCATTATATATTCATAAGTCAGAAAAAGCATCGTAAATTCGTAAAGATATTAAAATTTTAAATGCAAATTTTAAATTATCTATATGGGTAATATGTCAAAAACTTAATATTTGTTAGCTATGTCAATATGACAGGTTATGAATATTTAAATATAAGAGAAAATGTATAAAGCAACACATGTTACGCTTGTAAATTTCTTATTGAAATATAAAAATTCGAATATAAAATCCAACTTTCACTGAAAAATTGAAATGCGACACATTTCGCAGGCGTAAATTTTGTTTTTTCAAATATTTCAGCTTAATCGCTTTTCAAATATATTTTTCTCCAAAATCAAACAGTAATAATCAGGAAGTTTGCAAATAAATTACATCGTTAAATGTAGCCTTGGTCAAAGACAAAGCAAAAAAGTTGTTTATGTTTTCAGTGGTCCACTTAGCTTTTCCTGGAACAGCACCATTGTTTTGCCTTCATTCAATTAACTGGAGCTTTCCTCCTGTAAGACTTTTAGTTTTCTTTATCCAATTTTGTTGGATATTTGTTTTTCTTGCAATCTTCTAATATTCCCACCGAATTAAATTAAATGTACATTTTTCTGCAAGGGAATTTAATCTCATTATATAAAAACTAATGTGATATTTGTATTTATTATAATAATAAATATATGTCCACATTTTTTCAATACATGGTTCGTAAACAATGTCGCGGATATAAAAATAATTTGAATGTAATAGGGATTATATATATATATATATATATATATATATATATATATATATATATATATATATATATATATATATAAAATTTTGGTTATATTAAATTTACTTACATACACAAACATAACATAAAAATAAAAATTATCGTTTTAGAAATAAATATTAAATTACCTCACAATTAAAATTTGCATCATTTTACCTCCCTTGGTAAGGGAGGTATAGGGATCGTGCTAAAAATCACATATCAAGATTTTGATAAATGACCACGTTTTAAGGTCCCTAGAATCCAATTTTAACATTTTCACGATGATGCCTGTATGTATGTGTGCGTGAATTTATCATTCAGAAAATTTTGAAACCTTGTATTTCGAACTTTTTCTGTAATGGAATAAGCCCATTAGATTTTGGTGAAAATCGGATAACCGGAAATGGCACTTTACTAGAAACTCAAAATAGTTTTTCTTCGAAATATCTTTAAATATTATTTTTTTGAGATTAATGTTATAAAAATTAAAGATTATTCAATAGATTTGAATTAATAGTTTTTCTGTATATTTTATGGCTAAATTTATAAAATTATGTTTAATTTAAATCCCAGACCCTGCGCTTTAAACAAACAAAACGCAGTTATTCAAATGTATGTAACTGACAGAAAAATGGCACTATCAAAGAATTAATCATTTCAAAATAATATTAGTAACGTTTTAAAAAGAAAAAAGTAAATATAGAACAATTGAAAAGGAATTCAATACAGTTTCCAATATAACTAAATATGTAGGTATGTATTTAGACTAATAAAAATTAACGATTCACATAATTTTTTTAAGCTAATCCTCATTTTTAGTTTAGTGAATTCTATTTTATCCCGGTATTTATAATTTAATCTTCATTTTATTATAGCTCTGGTGGCTCAATGGTTAGAGCAACGCCTCATGTCATGAATGCCCTCGAGGCTCTGGGTTCGAATCTCACTAAGGCATGGTTGTGTGAATGTGAACCCACTCTGTAATTGGGGTTTAATCCTGTTGAGTGGTTTAAAAAAAGATAGTTACTTGGATTAGATTAGACTATATTTTAAGAAATAAACCGTCAAAATTAGAGTAAAATTCGCTAATCCAAAAATAAGGCATATCTTAATGTTTTTGGTAGTGTGTTGGTTACACCAGATTTTTAATTATTTGTTTGCGGGTAATTACTGCAAACGTTTGCCACTGGAATTAGGAATAATCCATATTGTTTGATATTATTAAATACCAATAAATAAATAAATACATCTCCTACCTTGTACTCAATAATTTTATGTGACATTTTCATAAAAATTACGTCTTGTTTTTGATGTGCCACAGTTGTTTAAGGATATACACACGTGTAGACTTAAAAAAATTATCCTTGAAGTTGATATTTCAAAGTGAATTTAATTTGTTGTTGTATTTTTACAGTAGCCAAATTTGAATGATTATAATTATCCAGTAAATCTGCATCAAACAAACGTGCCAATTTTGGACGTCAGTTATCAGCACAAATTGGATTATATTTTAATTTTTATTCTGTCTTTGTAAATTTACAAAAATTAATGTGGAATTTGCATATTATTCTTGGAGTAATTTTAGTGTTACTAATTATGGTGTATTTCTTTGTAAACTTTTATTCGTAATTATAGTTCTTTTCAATACTGGTACTGTTAAGTGTACACTTCTTTGTAATTGAAGACGCGCAGGCCTTAGGGATATAATTCCTAATAGAATTAAAGCTCGTATTGGTATTACTAATAAAGGCGATGGGACCCAGTATTAAATGGCGGGATACTTAAATAACATACTCAGTTTTTGTAAGTTTAAAATCTATATGTCCAAAGAAATTTGTAAAAAATTCTCACCATTAACAAAGATTTTATAATTTGTCTAATGAAAATACTTAGTCTCATCACTATTTTAAACTCCAGAGCAGCCGTATGCATAAATTTGTTAGTGGTCACTAAGATCATTTTAAAAACATTTTAAAATGTCACTAAGCAAAAGCTTATGTATAGTGACATTTAGTAGGATTTAAATTGTTAGTTGGCAACTAAGTGTTAATAACCAATTGACGCATGTTTAAGACACTTTTAAGGTAAACCTCTAAACAACGGTTTTAGTAGTTATAAAAAAAGTAGTTGTAGTGGTGTTAATGTATGCCGAAGAGATGCATCAATTAAAAATAAATTATGAGAAACAATACCAAGAAGCAAGAATTGGAGCTTTAAGGGAAAAACGGGAAGACTTGTAAATAGTGTCAATATTTAAATTTATTTAGTATTTATCAATAAGTTTGTACATGTAAAGAAATAATTTATTCACATTTTAGTTCACATTTTGTTTGTCTTTAGCTTTGTTCTACATGTAACTATAAGTAATTTGTTAACACTTGAGTTTTTTGCATTATATTTGTTTTTCAATATATTGCCTTCGAAGGATGCCTGTCAGGAATGTTGCCATCGCTATCTTTATCTTCATCATCTGCGAATTCTTCATCAGGCTCTTCGATTTTTTCATTAACACAAATGTTATGCAAAACAGCCACTGCAATTATTGCCGTTTTTATATGAAGTTGTAGTCCATTAAAAAAGCATCAAAATTTATTTTTCATTATTCCAAACAGTCTTCCCACAACATTCCTCGTTCGGATGTGCGCTCGATTGTAACGCCGTTCTGCATGTGATCGGATTCAATAAGGGTGTTAATAGGTATCTTGAATATGGGATTGGTAACTACTATCTGCCACTTATTTCACCATTGTTAGATTTTAGTAAACCTTACGACAAGGGTACAATTTGTCATTGATTCCAATAAATTCTTGTATTGCTTCTATTTCTTCCACCTCCTCGTATATATTCAACAAGCCCTCTTTCATTTTACTTTGTTTAGTTCTATATATAAAATGCCTGACTATTCAAATTAAAATGTAACAATCCGTTTATAAACATATTCCCTGATATATGTGATGATAGCACTTGATAACTGTATATCCACTTATAACCACTATTTTTACTTCCTTGTACAAAGTAAAGGAAGTATTGTATTCGCGAAAAATTTCGGTTTCCAGATATCGGAAATATCCATTTTGGCCTTCCCTGGATCCATTCTGACTAATTTCGTCGTGACGTCTGTACGTACGTACGTACGTACGTATCTCCCATAACTCAAAAACGGTAAGCCGTAGAAAGTTGAAATTTTGTATTTAGGACTTCTATAACATCTAGTTGTGCACCTCCCTTTTTCGTCATTACATAATTTCCAGAAATGGTACTTTATTTGTAGCCTACAATAGATTTTAATGAAAAACTATATTAAAATATAATCCAAAACTTTTAAAATTTAGTATATGAGACTTTTATATCAATTGGAATAACATAGCAGATTTTGATTAAAACAGGCTAACCGGAAGTGATATATTACCTGAAGTTGTTAACACTTTTTCTTGAATAAAATGGTTTCATTATGATTTTAGAAATAAATGCTTCAAATAAGAGTTTTAGAGAATTAAATTCTGCGTCTAGCACATCAAGTATTATTAAATTAGCCCATTGTATAAGCGAGATATGTAAATTTAAAACTTATATGATTTTTGTAATGAAGCTTGCTATGGATTAGGACAAAAAATTACAAAAAAATAAAAAATTGATGTTAATGTCAAATTAAGTCAAACACGTTCAATTTTATAATTGGGCCTATACTTCATCTTCATATTGGTCTTGCGTACAAGGAAGTCGTGTGGTGTCCACATCAGATTTTTTAATTTATATAACCTAATATAACTGGTCTAATCAACTAAAAATTAAAATTTAATAACAAGAACGCTATAATAATATACGAAGTAATATTCTACCTCAAAACATATAGAACTGACAGCTGTCAGCTTAATAAACAACCAAATTTTACAATGCTGCCAGGTTAAATATAATGCAAGTTGGCTATTTAATAGTGACCAGTAAAAGTACAACTATGCATACCATCCCGCTAATAGCATTTTATATGATGTTACTGGCCACTACGTAAAATGCTGCTAAAACCATTTTAAGCGTGCACTTATGCATACGGCTGCAGGTGTTTAGTTAAATACAGAGCTTTTTAAAAGTCCTTCCAAATATTTTGTTTATGTTATAAATTGAAAGGGAAACCATTTCTGCAGTCAGAGGTTAAGTGAAGTGTTTCGGTCAAGGGTAATGAGTTGCGGAAAATCTCAGAGGCAATTTTAATTCCTGTAGTGGCTGCTCTGGCGCCCTGAATGCTCCCTTCCGTTTCTTGCTAAGCGAACAGGTCGGTATTGTGCACCAACGGAAGCCAGCCCATTAGCATTCTAACAGAAATTGCACAGCTCGTTGGACCAATAATGAATACATTAATTATTAAAAATTATGTTTTCTGGGTCTTGCGTTATGTTACGACTTGAAAAGTTCGCATAAACTTTATTAGGAGCCATTACTTATCAAAAAAATTGCAAATCTTTGCTTCAGAGGAGGAAGTTTCCTTCGCTGTGGATTATAAGCGGAATTACCGCTTTCATATTTTTGGCCAATAGAATCAAATCCACATCCGGCACGTCATAAAATGTTTAAATCGTTATAACTATATAATGCCGAATATTTTTAACTCCCGCTACCTTTGGTAAGGGAGGTATAGGGATCGTGCTAAAAATCGCATATCGAGATTTTGGTAAATGACCACGGTTTAAAGTCCCTAGAATCCAATTTTAACATTTTCACGATGATGTCTGTGTGGATCCTCCACTCTAACTCAAATACTATCATTAAGAAAATTTTGAAACCTTGTATTTCGTACTTTTTACCTCTCGCTAAGAGCGGTATTGAATTCATGCTAAAATCGCATAACCAGATTTTAGTGAATAAGTTTTAAGGTCCCTAGAATCCGATTATAACATTTTTACGATGATGTCCGTATGTGTGTGTGGATGTTGGATCCACGATTTCTTAAATACTATAAGACTACAGATATTTTTAACTACGGATTCCTCAATCTAACAATAAAGGGACGAGTTGATTAAGTTTTGGTAACAGTTGGACAACCGGAAGTAGTAGTTAAATACTTATATTAAAGAACGTTAAATTCTTTATTCGATAAATATAAATTCATTATTATATGTTCTATAGATTTAGAGATAAAGAAATGCATATAAAATAATTTGATGTAAAAAATCTGAGATCAAACTACTTCAAGGCAAGAAATTCAAATGTTTGTAATTCACACATAAATGTCACTGTCAAAAATATTTGTATGCCACTGTCAAAAATATTTGTACATCATTATGAAGATTATGAAAATAAAAAAAGTCAACAATTCAAACGAATATACGTAAGAAAGAATATAAAAGGGATTTGCGAAAAAATGACGAATATAAAGAAAAAGAAAGTAGAAAAAAAATCAGGATATTTAATATAAAGAAAATGTATGTATTGTACATAATTTATATTAAAATATCCTATAGATTTTGCAAATATATGTGAGAAGTATTTTGTAGTGAGACATGAATACATGTATTTATATTTAAAAATATTTTTTGTTTTATGCGTATAACCAGGTAAAATATCTGGCGAGAGGTTATGTGCTAGCTACATCAGATTTTTCTGTAATGGAAAGAGCCCATTAGATTTTGGTGAAAATCGGATAACCGGAAATGGCACTTTACTAGAAGCTCAAAATAGTTTTTCTTCGAAAAATACCTTTAAATATTATTTTTTCGAGATTAATAAATAAAAATTAAAGACTATTAAATTTTCTATAGATTCACTTTAATACTTTTTTTATGGATAAATTTATAAAATTATCTATACTTTAAATCCCACAGCCTATGCTTTAAACAAACAAAACGCAGTTATTCAAATGTAGGTAACTGACAGATAAATGTCACTATCAAAGAACTAATCATTTCAAAATAATATTAGTAATGTTTTAAAAAGAAAAAAAGTAAATAGAACAATAGAAAAGGAATTCAATACAGTTTCCACCATAAGTAAATATGTAGGTATGTATTTAGATGAATAAAAATTAACGATTCAGAAAAATGTTTAAGCTAGTCTTCATTTTTCGATTAGTGAATTCTATTCTATCCCGGTATTTAATATTTAATCTTCATTTTACTATAGTTCCGGTGGCTCAATGGTTAGAGCAACGCCTCATATTATGAGTGCCCTCGGGGCTTTAAGTTCGAATCCCACTAAGGCATGGATGTGTTTGAATGTGAACCCACTCTGTAATTGGGATTTAATCCTGTTGAGGGGTTTAAAAGAAGGTAGATACTTGGATTTGATTAGACTATATTTTAAGAAATAAACTGTCAAAATTAGAGTAAAATTCGCTAATCCAAAAATAAGGATTAAGTTAATCTTTTTTGTGACTCGGGCTGTAAATGGCGGGAGGTATATTACTATTGTTAATAAATAAGTACCTATTTTACAATTTTTATGCAAATTTATTTTTCGATTATGGTTTATAGGCCAGTTGATTTATTTTTGACGTTTGAATGTTTTGCTGTATTTACTCTGTTGAATTATTGATATTTTTAAATTATATGTCGAATTGACAAAAAATGCGACTCAGGAGTTTCAGTTTTTTAATAAACCCAACAATAATTACGAACTAAATAAGCTCTACTATTATCATTATATCATTAACATGTGAGACATGAAGCTAGGAACTTTTCAAATTGAAACGAAAATAAAATTGATAACAAAACCTTTAAAATGTCTATCCCATTTTCTACATGAGAGAAAACTGATCTCTTATTTTATCACCTTATACCTTATTATGCAAGTACCTATATCATTTTCAGCTTATTAGTGTAGTAGCAATATTGTTTTAGAAAGGTTTAGCACTAATATAGACCCCGTAACTTATACTTCAATGCATTATCGTAAATCCTCATTATTAAAAGTTTTGCTTGCATTAAATATTCCTCGCGCCATTTGTGTCATGCAAACTATGAAATGTTGTTCCTTAAATTTGTTTTCACTTTGTAATCAAGGCCAAAAATTGTTAATTTCACCCGAAAGAGAAAAAGATTGTTTTTTTACGCTAATGAGAATCGTAAGCTGGGTAGGTTTTTTGTTCTTTTACAAAACCATTGTGATCGAAAATAAACACGTTGAACCTGCAATAAACAAGAAAAAGGTCGCGACATGGCCTAGAAAGTTTTTTACGGGTTTACGCGATAAAATTTGAAAACTTACAACATCGGACAGATGAAAGAGGTCTCCGAGGTATTTGAATTCAAGGGCGTTTCACTTTAATTATATACAAATGCGCCAGTAACAAATTTCTTACAATTTTTATAATTAAAAATTTAGTACAAATTCGAATAAACAAGCAGATATAATAGCTATTTATGTAATAAGTTGCGAAAGAAATGTGTTTAAATTAAAGCACTCGACGTGAAAATTATCCTACGAGGCGTAGCCGAGTTGGATAACACATCTAGTGCTTAAAACACGATTTCGCAACGTATTCCATACAAGATTTTTTATGCTTGCGTTTTAAAACAGATTATTTATATTTATTTGAATTTTTCAAAATTTAAAAGTAGGCAGGCATCAGTTTCATCTTTTTGTTGCTATGGGATTCAATATGTTGTTTAATAAACATTGATGTCAACGTGCTCGGTGTATAATTTTTCTTGAGAATTTTTGGTAATAAATTTATTTAAAATGAGTGACTCAGAGATTGACTCTGATATTGAAAATGGTGCAGAGGCTGCATTGGCTACACTGGTTCCAGGAAAATCAAAAAAATTGTATGAAGAAACTTACAAAAAATTTGACAGTTGGTGTGCGGAAAAAAACGTTGGGCACATTACAGAAAAGGTAGTTTTAGCCTATTTTTCGAAATTATCATCCATTTATAAGCCATCCACTTTATGGAGTAATTACTCTATGCTTCGAACTATGATATACCTTAATAAGAATGTAGATATAAGTAAATTTACCAATCTTATTGCATTCTTAAAAAGAAAAGCTAGTGGGTATAAGCCTAAAAAATCAAAAATATTCACTAAGCAAGAGATAGTTCGTTTCATGAAGGAAGCTGATGGCAAGGATTATTTATTGGCAAAGGTTGTGTTAATTGTTGGAATCTATGGGGCTTGTCGCCGGGAGGAACTTACGTTTTTACGTGTAGGAGATATTGAAGATTCTACTTCTTTCATAAAAATTAATATTCCAAATACTAAAACGAATATTTCACGATTTTTTATGATAACTGAAGGGTTTATCGATGAAATCAACTGTTTAGCAATGTTTCGCAAGTACGCACAACTTCGACCTACTCATACTGAACATCAACGGTTTTTTCTAACCTACAGAAATTTTAAGTGTTGCACGCTTCCTGTAGGTATAAATACCATAGGTGGTATACCTAAAAAAATTGCAGAGTTCCTCGGCCTCCCAAATGCTAAAGAATATACCGGGCATTACTTTCGGCGGTGTTCTGCAACTTTTTTGGCTGATACGGGAGCAGACATTACAGTGCTCAAGCGACATGGAGGATGGCGTTCAAGTTCTGTTGCTGAAGGCCACGTTGAAAATTCTTTGGAAAATAAGAAAGAAATTTCACGAAGAATTTTGGGAGAAAAAGAAACAGCAATTAAAAAAATAAAAATTGTCGACAAAGAATCAGAATCCAGCAGCACATCTACTTCAGTTTCTACCCACATTGAAGCTAACCAAGAAGAAGTATTAAGAACGACATCAAATGTTCAATTTAGTAATTTAAGTAACTGCGTTGTAAATATTTATCATAAATAAACAGTTATAATAGGTATTTAGTACTTTTACTTTTACGCATTAAACTGTCATTTTTAAGCACTAGTGCTTAAAAGTACTTAATTTAACAACGAAAATGACAATCGAAAAGTTGTTGTTATACGCTAGTATAAAAAATCAATTTTAATTCAGTAACTTTTTATGCAAGCAAAATTTAACTGCGAGCATTTAGACAAAAATTTAATTTGCTTATAAACGGTGACAGGTTCGTTTATCCGCAGTTTGCGAATGGTCGGAAAATTTTAATAATACTAAACAAAAAATGTGAGACTCTCTGTTATGTAATACTATGAATTTTACAACGCAATATATTTTTGCGGAATTTAATAACATATTACATCATTTAAGTAAAATCCATCACGAAACATTCATTCTTCATAAATCTAGGACAAGACAATTAATTTAGGGATCGTTTCTTTCTTTGTTGGAGTATTATGTACTGCCTAAATCGCACGGTCGGATACCATAGCTTTTTTTTTTTCTGGAAGAAAAGGACGAACACAGAATATTATTACAACTCAGTTTAAAAATTTAATGTAATAAGCGAGATATAGCCAGTGGTCGACAAATTGTTAAATGATATAAATTTTTTATCTTCGCATAGCTAAATATATATAAACTTATAGGTTATATTCTTGAAGAAATTATTATTAAGCATGCATAACATGATTTGTACCTCCCGCTACCCTTGGTAAAGGAGGTATAGGAATCGTGCTAAAAATCGCATATCAAGATTTTGGTAAATGAGCATGTTTTAAGGTCCCTAGAATCTAATTTTAACATTTTCACGATGATGCTGTGTATATTGTGTGTGTGTATGTATGTGTGGATCCTCCACTCTAACTCAAATACTATGATTCAGAAAATTTTGAAACCTTGTATCTTGTATTTCGAACTTTTTCTATTATGGAAAGAGCTCATTAGATCTTGGTGTAAATCGGATAACAGGAAATGGCACTTTACTTGAGGCTCAAAATAGTTTTTCTTCGAAAAATACCTTTAAATGTTATTTTTCGAGATTAATGTTATAAAAATTAAAGATTATTAAATTTTCTATAGATTTGCATTAATACTTTTTCTACATATATTGATAAAGTTATAAAATTATCTAGAATTTAAATCCCGGAGCCTACGCTTCAAACAAACAAAACTTCTTGGTTACACAGTTCTTCAAATGTATGTAACTGACAGATAAATGTCACTATCAAAGATCTAATCATTTCAAATTAGTAATAGTAACGTTTTAAAAAGAAAAAAGTAAATAGAACAATTGGAAAGGAAATCAATACAGTTTCCAGCATAAGTACATATGTAGGTATGTATTTAGATTTATAAAAACTAACGATTCATAAAAAAGTTTAAGCTAATCCTCATTTTTGGATTAGTGAATTCTATTCTATCCCGGTACTTAAAATTTAATCTTCATTTTATTATCAAAAAAGGTAGTTACTTGGATTAGATTTGACTATATTTTAAGAAATAAACTGCCAAAATTAGTGTCAAATTCTCTAATCCAAAAATGAGGAATATTTTTTGTGAGTCGGGTTGTAAATAGCGGGAGGTATTGTGTTGGCCATACCATATTTTTAGAGACTAAAATGACAATAAAGTGACTAATATATGTCCCATACCACCTGTAGTAAACGAAAAGCGCCAAAAATAGTACTTTTATAGATGTTATAAACGACAGACGTGTTTTAGTGCGTTTATGAACTTATAAAAAATACAAAAAAAGTACAACAAAGCTACAGAAGGCGTAGCGGTGAGTGGGCGAAAGAACGAGTGTTTGAAAGCTTGAACAGTTTTCTGGAACGGGTGTTTTATATTATTTTCTCAATTTCAGCTTTCATGGTTTACGATTTCCAAAGGAAATTTTTGTAAGAATAGTTATGCTGGTGACAGATTTGTGTTTTTTTTTATTTTGTCCGTTGCCTAGATATTTTCATCCAATCTCAAATAACAACAAAATGTCATCAAAACACATTTAAAAATGTAGCTCATTCTAGTATCAATAAGTCTATTGGAATATGTCAATTTTTTTTGCGAAACAGAGAAAAACAATTTTTAATTAATTTCCCCAGGAAATGAATATTCATGTAGTTGGCTTTGCAATTTAAACAATAAAAACAAAAATATTTTCATTGTATATATATTTTTACCTTCCGTCACCTTTAGGTAAGGAAGGTATTGTCTTTGGCCAAAAATTTCGCTGGTGAGTTTTTAATGAATAAGCACGTTTTAAGGTCCCTAGAATACGATTTTACTATTTTTACGATGATGTCTGTATGTGTGTGTGTGTGTGTATGTATGTATGTGTGTCTGTGTGTGTGTGTGTGTGTGTGTGTGTGTGTGTGTGTGTGTGTGTGTGTGTGTGTGTGTGTGTGTGTGTGTGTGTGTAACAAAATTTTCGTCTACGATAACTCTAATACTACAATTTCAAAAATTATAATTCTTTCGTATTCCTCTTCCTTGCATCCATATGAAGAGCTGATTAGATTTTGGTTATAATTGGTCAACCGGACGTACCCTCATTTGAAGATTTTAACAGTTTTTCTTGAAAAACGATGTTAAATATCATTTTTTCACATTTAATGTTATTATAAATATTAAAGAACAATGTATTCTCTATACGATTTGACTGCATTTTATACTTATATTTTTATTATAGTTATAAAATTATAAAGAAATTAAATTTCATAAATTAGCTAGCTATGCTAGAAACAGCTATTATATTCAGAAAATTCTGATTGAAAGATGTCAGTGTCAATTGACATATTTGTAGTATATTTGTGTTATATTATAATTTTACTCAAAATAGGATGTTTTTGCTCCAAACTTTCTGTATGGAATTTGTATAAAATACATGCAACTGTCGAAAGGTAATGTACATACAAGAAATTTAGAATCTTTTGCAAGGAACTTTCTGTATAGATTTTATAGAAAATACATAGGCATTTACGAAAATTCTACCGGTAGATACCACATCTACCGACTGTGTTCGAAATAACGAGTGGTAAAAAGGTAGTGATGCAAAGCAAAGCGCACGCATTAAAAGTGGAAATGTGTTCAAAGTATGACTCTGCTCAGTTTAACTACATCAAATTTCTAACCTGTATCAATTTTTTTTGTAGGTTATGGATCTACCCTGTTTACCAGTTGCGTTCTTAAAATTTCGATTCCGGTAGCTATAACCTGATAAACAGCTGTTTACCGGTAACAGATCACAGGTAGAATTTTCGTAAATGCCTCATATAATTGACGGAAGGTAATGTGCTGGCCACATCAGATTTTTTTTCTTTTATTGGAATTGTCTACAATAATTGGAAGACAGATGTAAAAGGATTTGCTGAATTAAGTAAGTTTTAAATAAAATGACAACCTTAATAAATTAGTTGCTTTGTTATGCAAAATTAATATTGTGCAATAATACCATAAAGTCGTTCTACATGCAAAACCGTCAAGTTCCAGAAATCAAGTTTTTGTTGAGCTCCATTTCAGACAGTGTCAATACCAGTTAAGTGAACTTTATTCTGTCTCGCGTCCTTCATGTTCTTTTACAAGTTTGTAATTACTTTAAACTGATTAAAAGACTTTACAGTCTGTATTAATTGGCGTTTTATTGAAAATTAATCTTGCCAAATACAACGTTACTGAATTATATGATGTAATTCGACCTTGCTCGGATTTTGATATTAAATTTATACAAGAGGAAATGAGGCTCCAAATAATAAAATTTTTCATATTTCTAAAAATAGACTTTCATATAGATTTTGCAGTAACATTGTTTAATAAAGTTGGTACTTTCCAAATCAAT
This sequence comes from Harpalus rubripes, assembly GCA_963082715.1. NCBI lineage: Eukaryota > Metazoa > Arthropoda > Insecta > Coleoptera > Carabidae > Harpalus > Harpalus rubripes. Next base: position 1,539,424 of record OY720449.1, read on the forward strand.
CAATAAATTTTGAATTATGTCATAATTGAGTATATTTCCTGAACTTCACACTTTTCTCAAATGAAATGCTTCCAATAATTATAGATATTATCCAAAATACCAATAAACAGTTCAATATTTCACAAAGCGCGTAAATATTTCAAAGATGTTATCTTTTACAAAATATTTACATTGTACAAAATTTTTCTATAATCTGCAATAATTTCGTTTCTAATGTGCTTGTAACAATTGTAAAAGCACTTCATTCTCTCCAAATGACCAAACCATCTCAACTGGCTCATTCCTACTCTCTTAACAACATTCTTCCTAACCATACATTCTTCATACACCAAAGTACTAATAAAGTACTTTTCTTGCAAGTATTGCTCAGCTCTGATTCGGACCACACGGAGTGAGTTAGCTAAGTTTGTTGTTTTAACCATATAAATAGTCAAATTTGGAAATTATGGAAATAGGCCTTATGTATCGCCCGGTATTAACTAGAACGGAGAGGATGCATTTTCTCCGAAGATTCTCTCATTCAAGAACAGCTTAATTCATTTTTTACCTCCCGCTACCCGTGGTAAGGAAGGTATAGGGATCGTGCTAAAAATCGCATATCGAGATTTTGGTAAATGAGCACGTTTTAAGATCCATAGAATCCAATTTTAACATTTTCACGATGATGTCTTTGTGTATGTGTGTGTGGATCCTCCACTCTAACTCAAATACTATCATTAAGAAAATTTTGAAACCTTGTATTCCGAACTGTAATAGAAAGAGCCCATTAGATTTTGGTGCAAATCGGAAGTGACATTTTACTAGAAGCTCAAAATAGTTTTTCTTCGAAAAATACCTTTAAATGTTATTTTTTCGAGTTTAATGTTATTATAAAAATTAAAGATTATTAAATTTTCTATAGATTTGTACTTATACTTTTCCTATATATTTTATGGATTAATTTATAAGATTATCTATAATTTAAATCCCAGAGCCTACGCTTTAAACAAACAAAACGCAGCTATTCAAATGTATGTAACTGACAGATAATTGTCACTATCAAAGAACTAATCATTTCAAAATAATATAAGTAATGTTTTAAAAAGAAAAAAGTAAATAGAACAATAGAATTCAATACAGTTTCCAGCATAAGTAGGTACGTATATAGATTAATAAAAATTAACGATTCATAAATACGTTTAAGCTAATCCTCATTTTTGAATTAGCGAATTCTATTCTATTGCGGAACTTAAATTTGAATCTACATTTTATTACAGCTCCGGTGGCTCAATGGTTAGAGCAACGCTTCATGTCATGAGTACCCTCTCTGGGTTCGAATCCCACTAAGGCATGGATGTGTGTGAATGTGAATCCACTCTGTAATTGGGATGTAATCCTGTTGAGGGGTTTGAAAAAGGTAGTTACTTGGATTAGATTAGACTATATTTTAAGAAATAAACTGTAAAAATTAGAGTAAAATTCACTAATCCAAAAATAAGGATTAACTTAGGGTTGTAAATGGCGGAAGGTGTTGGCCACACCAGTTTTTTTTTATTATCTAAGAACACCATCAATATAATCAATCAAGTCTATGCCCGCTTTGGGAATGCAGACATTATTCAATGATTCGAAATGGTAGCCACAATTTTTTGCTAAGAGTATTTATTTCCTTTGGTGTTTGTTTTTACGGTAACCCAATGTTTTTATGTGGCAGGATTCCTCCCGCCCGTAGTCAATGCAGCAATGTAGATACAGGGAAAACAAATAAAATAAACAGTCGTTTTACACAGGAAAATCACTGTAACTTTGAAGTCGAAACGAATTGAAAAGTAAGCGAAGCCGACGGTTGAATCCGGTAAAAGTGCATTACAGTGATCGAATTTGGGGCAGCCATAATGCGAAACGACGGACTTTCTAAAGACTGCCGCTTATTTTCATACGCTAATTACTTTCTTAATGTACGCTAACAAAACAAAACAAGCCTACCAACTGGATCTGATTAAACCAGATTGTTTTGTATTAGCAATTACCGGCTAAGGCTCAATTAAATATTGACAAATCAGAACAGAATTTTTTAACGAAATCTTTTATTTAAATTGAAAATTAATTTTCGTCTTGCTGCAAACAAAGTATACATAATTTGGGAAAATAAATGTTAGCAGTTCACAAAATTCTTAATTTGTATTTTAAGTTTAAGAGGGTAGGCATGGGAATTGCGATTTTTTAATTGATTCAACGTTTGCTCTAATTCTCTTCGATGATGTCTGTGTGTATGTGTATGTGTATGTGTGTGTGTATGTATGTGTCGATCCCCCACTATTATTTAGAAAATTTTGAAACCTTGTATTTTGAACGTTTTTTATTATGGAAAGAGCCCATCAGATTTTGATGTAAATCGGATAACCGGAAATGGCACTTTACTAGAAGCTCAATATAGTTTTTCTTCGAAAAATACCTTTCATGTTATTTTTTCGAGATTAATGTTATTATAAAAATTAAAGCTTATTACATTTTCTATAGATTTGCATTAATACTTTTTCTATATATTTTATGGATAAATTTATAAAATTATCTATAATTTAAATCTCAGATCCTACGCTTTATTCAAATGTATGTAACTGACAGATAAATGTCACTATCAAAGAACTAATCGTTTCAAAATAATATTAGTAACGTTTTAAAACAAAAAAGTAAATAGAACAATAGGGCTCTGGGTTCGAATCCCACTAAGGCATGGATGTGTGTGAATGTGAACCCACTCTGTAATTGGGATTTAATCCTGTTGAGGAGATTAAAAAAAGGTAGTCACTTGGATTAGATTAGACTATATTTTAAGAAATAAACTGTCAAAATTGGAGTAAAATTCGCTAATTCAAAAATAAGGATTAACTTAATTTTTTTGTGACTCGGGCTGTAAATGTCGGGAGGTAGTGTTGGCCACACCAGATTTTTTTATCTTGTTTTGAAGATCACAACTACTCTAATACTAATTGCAAATAACGAAATTATTTGACTTATGGTAATAGACACTTACAGAATTAACGTTTTGCACAAGAGAGAGAAAACATATGGATACAAGCAAATCCTCATCCCGTTGTCTTTTCAATAAGTCAGGTAAAGTATAGGTAGCAAATGTTTCTTTTGAAAACTTTTCCCTTTATTTGATTTGAAAGAATAATAATAATAATAATAATAATAATAATAATAATAATAATAATAATAATAATAATAATAATAATAATAATAATTTATTTAAATCACTTTTTGTACATCAAATACAATTATGGCTCTTCAGTTTAAAATACAGATATATGCATATACACGTTATATAGATTTAATATTTAAATTCATGTTCATAAAGATGAAAAATAATGTACTACTCTTGCCCTACGGCTTGTCACCCCAATTTTTTTACTGGATATAAAAGTATATGGCCTCCTTAATATTCAGTTAAAATATGAAACAGAAACTATTTAAATTAATGTACATAAATATGAAAAATAGTGTACTACTTTTGCCCTACGGCTTGTCACCCCAATTTTTTTACTGGATATAAAAGTATATGGCCTCCTTAATATTCAGTTAAAATTTGAAACAGAAACTATTTAAATTAATGTACATAAAGATGAAAAATAACAGAACAGAACAGAAACTATTTAAATTAATGTACATAAAGAGGAGTCTATTCTAAACGCTGTATGAGGGAAAATTATTACTTATTCGCTTGTAAATTTTCAAAAAATTCTTTAGGCTAACGGAAACCTAACGCACAAAACTGATTTTGACGAAATTCGGGTAGAGCTTCAAAATTGATAAGAAATATCCCTCTGATTATTGGGAAATTTAATCGGTAATTTCATATTTTCATTTTTATGCTATTTTTTCAAATCTTCATCATGATTGGTAAAGAAAGAAAATTGAGAAATAAATCTATGAAAAACATTCAATATTTTTCAATTTTTAAAATATCTTGTTTCGAAACTGAATGACACGTGCCATAATGTAAAAGAATGATATTTTATTGTGTAATTCGATATGTTTCTCATATATCTATTTATGTACTTATTCGTATTTTATATTCGTATTCCGTAAAGAAATCGGTTTTAAAATACATTGTCTGTGTATCAGTATATCTGCAGTTTATTCAAAATTAAATCTGTTACAATATACGGTATTCAAAATAATGAGAAAATTTAATATTTTATGTTACCTTCATTTTCTAGAGTAATTTTATATATTAATGTAAAATTAATTAGGAAAGTTTCTTCCGGTAAATTTTCTCAAGTTTCAATTGTTTTCTTCTAATCTTTTGTTTAAGGCTACGAGCTATTTGAAAACTTATTATGAACCTATGAAAGTTTAAAGTATTTCACAGATATTTCCATTAAAGACATTAAAATATTATAAACTGAATCACTAATTTAAAATGAAATTTAATAATTGATTATAATAATATCCAATTGTTGCATTGACTAGTATTATAAATTAAATGCACTACCTACCTATTGTAAAGAGCTATACAATATACCTACATTCATTATATGTGCCATTCAGTATATTGCACAAATTTATTCAATATAATGTATTATTTGTATGTACAAGAGAAATAAGTTTTAAAAGCAGCTATTTTGGCAAATTTCAACTTTGTTAATTAGGTACGAGTATAATAGTTAAAAAAATATTTGAAATTGCTACAAGTGCACGACTACGATGTACAATAACAAATTTATACGTAAAATTACAAAAAAATAAGAGCAACGAACTAAATAATAACATTGACTTTCAGACTGACACATATGTACAAATAACCTATAAAAATAATAGCTATTAACATACCTAGGAATGTTTTGCACATCATAACTGCCGCAGATGTCAGTTTGAAATCGAGCTCGCAGGCTTGTTATGATTAATAACATCCGTGGTTTGTTCAATAGTTTATCGGTTTCAGAAAATTAAGACATTATTGATAAATATAATTTTTTGAAATTCTCTTATTAATGCTACTGCTATGGTTAACAGAACAATTATTCTGACATATGTCAATATGACAAATATTCAAATTACGTGCTTTATTCCTCATGTTTATTACTTTAGAATAAAGTAGACCGTATTTAGAACGATAGGCGAACGTTATCTGTATGTATTAATGAAGAGCATTATATTTTCATTTTATTTTATTTTCATTTTGTAGACCGTTGTTGACAAGTCAGTATGGTAATAATGTTAGCATACAGATACAGTTATTACTTAGTTACCAGCCTACTTTTGTACATGTAAACAATGGAATAATATCCTGAAACCGGTAAATATTTTAATCATTTTCCCAATTTTTCGATTTCAAATAAAATTTAATATGCAGCATGATACTGAAGTTTCTTTTTATGACTCATATTCTACATTAGTGATAAAATTTAGAACTTCAGTGCCTTGATACATAAATAACTACTATTACTAGAACATGTAGATAAAAATCTTATTTTTTATTTGTTTATTTTTCGTTACAATGCTGGATTTTAATTTGGAATTTATATAATAATTATATTTATTTTGATGCATTTTTACTGTACAACTGTTTAATTTCCCTTGAAGTCCGTTTGCAAATAAATAAAATGACAATATAATATTTTTCTCCTTATGTATTTTTTATTAAAGTTCGAAGTATACTTCATTGACTCTGTTTCATGGTTTACTAAATTTGATATTTCAGGAATGGTTCTTGATTTGGAACAGATGAGAAATTGCTTTCTATTTTTGTAAAAATCAAAAAGAAAATAAATGTCAACTCCTTGGAACATCATTCATGTTTTACAAAGTTTTATTTTTGTTCTCAATATTGAAATAGTATTCTAACATTTTGATTTAAAATGTTTCAAATAAAATTTAAATATTAAACGTATTTTAGTTAGTATTATAATAATTTTTTAAATATATTATTATTTTTTAAATATATTAATAAATTTCCTGTATAATATGGTACATTTTCTCTAATTAACCAAACTTATATCTGTTCAAATTTTAAAAAATCTGATGTGGCCAACTCATAACCTCCCGTCAATTCCATGTTTGAAACAAAATGTAATTTGTTGTTCCGATAAATAGAAAAGTCTGTAATACCAAATTATAGCTTATATTTTGTTATGTTTTTCCTCGAAAATCTGTTAAGAGCTCCAAATTAAGTACCACTTCCGGTTTATCATATAGGTATAGTCAAAATCTAATGTTGTTTCAAATTTTATACGAATTTTAAATACCAAATTTGAGAAGTTTTGAATCATTTTTTAAATATATTTTTTAAAGAAAATCTGCTTATAGCTTCCTGTAAAGTAGTATTTCCGATTTATCAATTTTAGAAAACATCTAGTATGTCGTTCTGATTAAAATAAAAGTCTTAAATACCAAATTTGATAAGTTTTGGATTGTATCAATTTTTTTCACGAAAATCTATTGAGGGTTTCAAATAAAGTATCACTTCCGGTTTATCAATTTTAGCCAAAATCTATTACGTTGATTTCCTTTATATAAAAGTCTTAAATATTAAATTGGAAAAGTTTTGGAATGTATAATATATTTTTCACGAAAATCTGTTGAGAGCTTCAAGTAAAGTATCACTTCCGGATTATAAATTTAAGCCAAAATTTAATATGCTGTTCCTCTTCATATAAAAGTCTTAAATACGAAATTTGACAAGTTTTGGAGTATATCATAATATATTTTTCACGAAAATCTGTTCAAAGCTTCAAGGAAAGTGTCACTTCTGGTTTATTAATTTTAGCGAAAATCTAATATATTGTTCCGCTTGATACGAAAGTCTTAAATACTAAAATTGAAAAGTTTTGGTTTATATTTAAATACAGTTTTTCATTAAAAACTGTTATGGGCTTCAAGTAAAGAGCCACTTTTACCCAAACTCTAATCAACTCTTTATATGAATGTAGAAAACTTAAATACAGAAAATAGAAATTTTCGGAAGTTTGTTGTAAGAGTTATCGTGGACGAAAAAAATCGTCACACTCACACACACACGCACGCACGCACGCACGCAAAAAAATTCTTTTTTCTTCAAGCGTATTACAATATTCATATTATGCTACTGTATACACACTATAGAAGATATTCATTGTCTTACTAGTACAAAAATGTTGTTATTGTTGTACTAGTAAAAAAATGTTAGTGTCTTAGTTCACCGCTGGCGGCGGCAGTCGTCACAGCAACACATATTATATTGAAAATTGTTATTTGAGAGTTGTATCGTTTTTGTTTTATAGTGTATACAGCCAGCTTTGGTTGAATTTGCAAGCACTACAATTAAAAAAATCCAAAAAAAAAATGTCAAACAAATCTTTGGAACACTTGAAGAGAAAATCGTATATGTCATTCGGAGTAGAACGCCCTTTTTGTGTTTTACCCAGCTTGCCTAGCCTCGGCTAGCGCCTCGGCCGCAATAGCTGGGTTCAACACAAAAAGACCGCTTTCTACTCCTTATAACATAATATACTATTTTGGTCTCCATTGACTAGACTAATTTTATTTCATGGAAATTTAGAAATTATTGACTTGAGAAGTACCCGTTTGAAATTATACATCTCGAGACAAATTAATGTTGAAGTGAGGACGATTGATCCAATTTTGTTAATTAATAGGACTTAACGATTTGGAAATAGATACAATTTGCGTTAAATTTCCAGTCTAAATGATGTGCTAAATGTAGCTGTTTATTTACGTCATGAAACGTACACTTGCACAATGTATTAAAATATAAATCTAATTGTAAACTTATTCATTTTATAGTTAGTCTAGTTTCATGAGGATAAACCTTTATTCCCCAGCATAATTATCACATTAGCATGTTTCATAATGATACCATTGCATTGTATCATTACATTATACATGGCGTACACCAATTGCATATGTTGTAAATACTAAACGTAAACAGCACCCCGCATAATGAGCAAATGAGGGACAAAATTAATTAGCTCTTCGTTAGTTATTAAAATTATACTGAAAGTGAAAAGCGTGAAATAATATGAAACTCGCGAGTAAATTAGAAGGAAATTTGAGTGTAAGAATGCTTGTGTTTGAACTTGAGGAATGTGGAATGCATGTGACAGAACTAAGAGAGTATTTTGAAACGTTCCATCTCGAACGGAACGTGAAATTTATGAAAGAATTTCAACAATATACTAGGATCATATTAGAATTTTTGAGACTTAGACAAATGGTTAATATTTTTCAGAATTTGATTTTAAATATGTTCAAATTAGTTCCTTTCAAAAATAATACACTTCATCAATGTTTCTTTACACTTATTAAGAGCTCCAACCAGTCTTCGTTTGGAATGTTTTCAACATAATCATGAAACTAAAACTATTATAATTACCCCTTAACGTTAAAATTAATTTTAATAAAAACTAAATACGTATTTCGAGAACTAAGTTCTCATCATCAGTAGTACAACAAGGGAAATTTAAACAGAGTGGTCAAGATTACTCAACATCTCAAACAAGCCAGAGGTCCTAACAACTCTGAAAAACAAGAGGGAGAACTGGGATTATATAGGAACGGGAGTCGCAGGGGAATGATTACCTATATACAGGGTGGAGCAGAAAAACCTATCCGATTTCAAATCCCTTTTTCCCAGAAGAGGGAGCAGGTAGAGTAGTGGGGTAAAAACCGTTAGAAAGCCGGTTTTATGCCATTTGTCAGTAGTCAACATGCCTTGGTCTGGTGAACATCGTGCTTTTGTTATTGAGCGGTTTATCGAATGCGGCGGTTCGATAATTGCTACACAACGTGCTTTTCGAATTCATTTCGGACTCGGGCGTCATGATCCTGTTCCATATCACGCTACGATTAAAGTGTGGGTGTCAAATTTTAGACAGACGAGTTCAGCATTGAAAAAGAAGTCGCCTGGATGTCCCAGGACAGCAACAGGACCTGAAAACGTGGCCAATGTGAGAGCCGCGATTGAACGTTCCCCGCGTCGTTCGGCGCGAAAACATTCGCTCGCTTTGGCGATTTCCAACTGCAGTATTCGGCGCATTTTGCACCGGGACCTCAAAATGCATCCCTACAAAATGGTTGTTGCACAGGAATTAAGTGAAAGGGATTTTGAAACCCGTACGAACCTGTGTCGCGATCTCCGAGAACTCCCAAACGACGATGTTGTGCTCTTCACGGACGAAGCCCATTTTCACCTTTGTGGTGCCGTTAACAGGCAGAATTTTCGATATTGGAGTGACGAAAATCCTCGAGAAATCCATCAGGAACCCCTCCATAGCCCAAAAGTGACTGTGTGGTGTGCTCTTTCCCGCCTAGGCGTCTGGGGGCCTTACTTTTTTGAAGAAAATGGGCAAACCGTAACGGTCAACAGCGAGCCCTATTGTTTCATGCTGGAAAATTTTCTTAGACCCAAAATGGAAGAAAATGGCGTGGAAAATGTGTGGTTTCAACAGGATGGTGCAACCGCCCACACATCGCGACGATCAATGGACATTCTCAGGGAACTGTTTCCCGGTCGCCTCATTTCCCTGAGAGGTGATCTTGGCTGGCCGCCGCGCTCACCGGATCTCACTCCATGTGACTTCTTCCTTTGGGGTTACCTCAAATCGAAGGTTTACCAGCATCGACCAAGGACCCTTCTTGCTTTACGAAGGGAAATTGCTCGGGCAATTGAAGAAATTCCTGTGGAAATGACGGTGAAAGTCATGGAAAGCTACCGCGAGCGCCTAAATCAGTGTATCCGCTCCCAAGGACGACATTTGAGTGATGTGCTTTTCAAAACTTAAATTTAAAAATGGCATAAAATTTGCGATATGTTAATAAAATTTTTTTTTGACAAGTTGAGTGGTTTTAATTTTATAACGTTTTGAAATCGGATAGGTTTTTCTGCCCCACCCTGTACTAAGATAAATTTCGTCCAATAATAATGAGTCATTAAATTTTAAATCGTCCAATAATATTTAACTTTGTATTAAATCGAAAAGTTTACAGTTTGGTATGGGACCAAGATCTGCGTTCATTAAATTATTTTTATATTTATTTATTATTAAAATCTGACATTATTAATATGTTTTAAAAGTTTAATATTAGAATTGTTAACTTTGAGATTATTAATGAACATACGTTGAGCTACGCTAGATTTTCCTGGATTACCGCTTTTTAGATGATAAAAATGTTCTTGAAACCGAGTATCAATTTATTTTTTAGTTTGACCGACGTAAACTTTATTACAATCTACAAATTAATTTTTGAAATACTGGATTTTTTGTTAGTATCTATTTTATCTTTAGGTTTACCTAATACCTAAGACGAAATTTATCTTAGTTTATAGGTATTTATACACCTGTGACTCCCGTCCCTATATAATTTCAGTTCTCTTTCTTGTTTTTCAGAGTTGTAAGGATCTCTGGCATAGTTGACATGTTGAGTAATTTTGACTACTCTGTTTAAATTTCCCTTGTTGTACTACTAATGATGAGAACATAGTTCTGGAAATATGTATTTAGTTTTTATTTAAATTAATTTTAAGGTTAAGGGGTAATCATAATAGTTTTAGTTAAATATAACCTTAGACTCCATCTATTATTAATTTATAATCATTAAAGATAGAACAATACTCATTTTGTCATTTATTTAGTCAAAATTTTTGTCTTGTATACTTTCTAACTAACCGCAGTGTTCGATGGTTGATGTTATGAAAGTTAAAGTGTAAATCTAACAAACTAATTTAATACTGTAACGTGACAGATCTTTGCAGACCGTTCGTTGGAAAACACTATTCTTTGTCCAACACGAAACTTGAATGACGTAGGTGAAAGTAGCGCGTGTAGAACCTAATATTGCCGTACTTGGCGCTGTTCAGATCCGTGTTTGTATAGAAAATACCCAAGAAATATATTTAGCAAGGTTTTTTGTTCTCCAGGAATTTGTTTTTAATATCCTGGTAGTATTTATGTTTGCGATGACGACAAACGTGTGTATCATTAAATATAGATAAGTAAATGATTGTCTAATAATGCAACCATTATTTAATATGTTTTACAATTTCGAGAAAAATTACTGATTGACTTGATTTGTATAAATATTAACACTTGTTTGAATGAGAACACAATATTGTTTAATATGATACAAAATAAATCTTTCTGTATTCAATGACTAATATTTTTGGAAATATATTTTACTGACATTCAGTAACATTATAAATATTTCCCTACAATAATGTTTATCGTAGAAAACGTAAATACGATTTTCCAATAATTTTGTGAAAAATATTTGTTGACAAATACAAATAATTTAACTACGTATACTTTGTAACTGATGTATTCTATTGTACACATTGTGTAATGAAAATAAATATTATACTGTAGATACCATGGGCGGATCTAGGAAATGTCCAAGGAGGGGGCGAATTAGGAAACTTTAACTTCGTTCGAATTAAAAGACATAATATATAGTATACTGAAATGCAATCAAATAAAAATAAAATTAAATTGATTTTTATACCTTACAATTGTCTAAGAAAAATACTTATAAGTATATTTAGTTAAAATAAGCTATAGGAAGTATTCAAATATTTTATTATGTACAACGTATGTAACCTAATAGTACATTACGCATTAATAAAATTGCGACCGACGTACTGACGACTGGCGAGTCTATTCCACGATACGGGGTGCCCAGCATTGAGCTAGCATAGTAGTTGTCAACTTGCCCTGAATTATTTCATATCAAGTAACCAAACGACGATATTTACGAGATAATATATATTTTTTAAATTATTATTTTATTAAAATTTACCAACCACCAAGGAGGGGGCGATCGCCCCCATCGCCCCCGCTGGATCCGCCAATGGTGGATACGCACAAGCTCCCGTATTCTATGAAGTTTTTTCCTTGATACATAACTTGTATAACATCTTTCCACTTTTCACAACTATGCAAATATATAAATACTCTGAACATAAGCAATATAAATAAAAATAAACATATTAAGCCTTCACCCACAAATCTCTGAAGAGAACTGAAACATCTCAATTGATTCAATTCCTAGTTCTCCACAAGATTCGTATATTTTCTGACGATGGCCTCATCAAAAGCCGAAATACGTATCTAAAAGAAGTAAAGATAAAAATTTGAAACTAACATTTCTACATATATTCAAGTTTCATATAAAGATACCAAGTGCTAGTTGACATACTAAATAAATCAAAGTCGCATTTTACAGTTAAATCTTTTGTTTAAATCAACGTCAATTCGAGTATTTACCTTGTTGTTCACAATATGGCAACTAAAAAAATTCATATTTCCCAAACAATCGCTGCCGTGCTCAACAAGTATGTAAACTTCTTATTCAATTCTCATTCCTTCCATTAAAGCTTAGTAAACTTACTCTAGATCTAATTGCGTAGGCTTCCATAATCTGAGTCATGAGAAATATTCGTTTTCCGGGAATGTACTGTGTAATATTTTGAATCAGAGCTCAACGTTTCACCCGCAGTCGTATGGGGCATCTTCAGGAGCAAGGAGGATAGTACTGTCTTAAACAAGGTTACCCGACGTGTCAACCACGCTAGAGGCCGAGTTTAAACAACAAAAGGGGGGAGACTCAGTTTACAAGGTTACACGACGTGTAGACTAAGTCTACCCCCTTTTGTTGCTTAAACTCGGCCTCTAGCGTGGTTGACACGTCGGGTAACCTTGTTTAAGACAGTACTATCCCCCTTGCTCCTGAAGATGCCCCATACGACTGCGGGCGAAACGTTGAGCTCTGATTCAAAATATTACACAGGACATTCCCGGAAAACGAATATTTCTCATTACTTCTGGCTGAAAATAGATGGCCGACTAGGGTAACTGAATGTCAAAACAGGGGTGCGTTTAAAATATTTTAAACATTTTTCGTTTATGTTGATTATAACAAATATATTTTGATCTTTAAACTATTTAGTTAGGAAATTTTATGAAATAGGATTATTTTTAATGTTTTCTAACAGTAATTCCGACTCGAGGGTTGTTTACACCTGAGACGAACGAACTAGAATTTGCGGAGTTAAATTTTATATCTGAATCCTGTTGCTAAGGTGATTTTAAATGCCTCCTGGTATTGAGTACAATTCCAATGTTCTGTAACGGAATACATAAGGATCAGTTTCCTTTCAAACCAAATATAGGGAAATGTTTTCAAAAGAAACCACATCTATTAAATAAGCTAAACGTCAACTTTCATTCGCTAGTCATACCATACCAACATGGATCCTACAGCTTGTAGTGTATTTCATCTAGCAAAATATTTTGAATAAAACTTCCCATACGTTGAATGTAAATATTCAATTTCAGATTTAGTCGCTAGGATTACATGTAAAACATTTTTACAGGTTCGTCGACGAAACAAAAAAAAAAAAAATGGAATTGCGCATATCAAAACAATTTCAGGTAAACAGCTTTTTCTATTTCATTCATGAATGGTGCATGGTGCTGTACCGTTGCACTTGAAAGTACGATATATGTAAACATAGATGTTATTAAAAGTAAACACGACTTGGATTATACCGACATAAAAAAAAAAACGGAAAGATTTGACGTTATTTCGTATTGTTGAATCGTAGTTTCTATGATAATCATACTTGTTTATAAAAGTATTAATATTTTATTATTTAAAAAATCTGATGTGATCAGCACATTACCTTCCGTCAGTTCTATATATTTTATACAAATTCCATACAGACAGTTTCTTGCGAAAGATTATATATTTCCAGTACATTACCTTCCTTGAGTTCTATGTATTTTTCCATAGAGAAAGTTTCTTAGAATTGGTTCTATATTTACAGGAAAATTACAACACAAACATACTATGTCAATCGCACTTGACATTGACATCTGTCTATCAGAATTGGTTTAATGTTTCCAGTGTTATTGCACATTTGGCTGCTTTATGAAATTTAATTTCTTTATATTTTTTTAACTCAATATCCATTGAATATGAAGTATAAAATGTAACCAAACCGTACAGACAATAAAATATTCTTTAATATTTATAATATTAAATGTGAAAAAATGATATTTAACAGCGTTTTTTCAAGAAACACTTAAAATTTTCAAATGGGGGTACTTCCGGTCGACCAATTATAACCAAAATTTAATCAATTCTTCACATGGATGTAACGAAGAGGAATACGAAAGAATTATAATTTTTAGAAATGTAGTGTTGGAGTTATCAAATTCAAATGGGGAAGTCGTTGGCAGTTTTAAAATTCCGTTTGTGGTGCATTTTCCAATAACATACTCGTGTATATGTTCAAGTTATTCATCTTGGAAAGCTCTACGTCTTAATGTCATCCATTTATTATATTTAACCAAACTGCCATTCGCCAACTAGGTTAACGACCTTCCTCATGTTAATTTCGTGTTAAAGTTTGGATAACTCAATATTTACTCTACTGAATAACAAATAGTATGGCTTGGAAGTTTTTAAAATGTTCGTAATCTCACTTACATACATTAACAAAGATTAAAAAAGAATCTCCACATAAAAGAAACTTTCTCATTTTCATTTGTCGCTGTGACCAAGGTTGAATGACTCAATGAGTCACCATAGAAATATGTCGTAAATAAATTCTTAAATATATGGGCCATTTTTTAGTAAAACGATTTGAAATAACAATAACATCAATACTTGTATCTTACAATACTGGATTGTGATATGTGGTATTCCGCAGTTTCTAAATCAGAACATCTGCTTACTATTATCAGTGTTTGTCTTGACTTAGTACTAATGCTACTGACTGAAATTGTGCCAATACTTCACTAGATACGTCGAATTTATTTCAAGTATATTTAATAGTTTGCCCACCACTGTAACTTTGTGTAATTAATCTCTAGATACGTTTACGTTTCGAGCAAACGTACCCAGAGCACCCATTACCTTACATCCCGCACTCACTCTCCTTTCAATTTCTCTATCAATTCGATCATCTCTTGATATCATGCTACCCAAATATAAAAATTCATTCACTTGCTCCAGTTTCACTCCATCCACCAACACATTGCACACAGTTACCAATGTACTTCTTTGAAATACTAACACCTTGGATTTATCAACATTCAACTCAAGATTCATATTTCGTCCAACTACATGTATTCTCTCTATCATTATTTTGAGTTTCTCTCTCATTTTCACCTAAAACAACTACATCATCCTCATACGTTGACGCAGGCACAATACTTTCACCGATTTGTACACCATTCACTCAATGCTCTCCGCAACAACACATCCATATACAAGTTAAACAACCACGGCGGTGGAAAAATGAGTATGAATGAAAGAGGCCTACAATATATCGATTCCCGATTTAAAATCATATTCACATCTGATGAATTCTCTAACGACTGACCTAATATATATATATATATATATATATATATATATATATATATATATATATATATATATATATATATATATATATATATATATATTTATTTATTTATTTATTTCTGAACCCCACAGAATAAATTACTCTGACTATAGCTAGTTATTTATTTGCTTATTTATTATAATGCCTCTTCTTCAAAGAAAATACAAAATTTTGTTAATTGATATAAATTATTATGTTTTAAGAAGAAAAAATCTGTCGTAGCCAACACAATACCTCCCGTTATTTAATTTTTATTAATTTAAATATACATACTTACATATTTAGTTAGACTATTGATTTGATTCACGCGGAACGTTGGTTAAAAATTTCACCTGTTTTAATAAATATTAAGAAACTAAAACATAGTATAGGTTGTATTTAAATTTACAAAGTTGATGTCACTTCCGATTATACCGGAAGTTCCATAATTACAATTTTCACACAATTCAATAAGCAATATGCGTATCTGCAATAATAACCGAGAGAAAGGGGTATTCACTTTTTGTAAAAGATATCGAATATTTCGAAAAAGAAAAGAGATATCGACCTGCGGTTTTAAAATCTTAACTCTACACCCTTCAAACTAATTAAATACAAATTTTCAGAATTTTTAATTTTTTAATACTTTCGACCCTTTTTTAAACCACACCACCCTCATACCCAAAAATGGGTGTACGGTACACCTTCAACGACCTTACCAGTAAATTCTTTGTACCAAAAACCATAAGTATACCAATTTTCATCAAAATATTCCAACGGATAAATTTATTATTAAACATTCTTTAAAATCGTCAAAATCTGAAAAAATCGCAACCTTAGATTTTTTGCGATTTTTGGCCATTTTCAGACTTTTCCTTCTGGAGATTGTAATAGTTGTTCAAAAATTATGAAAATTGGTATGCTTACGTAATTTTGCTCGTAGAATCTAATGGTGATATCACCAGCGGTGTATAATTGACCATTTTTGGGATATGATCCAAAAATGGGCATTTTTGAGCAAAGTTTTGAGGACGAATATCTCGAACACGAAAAGAGATATCGACCTGTGGTTTTAAAATCTTAAATCTACACCCTTCAATCTACTTAAATAAAAATTATCAGAATTTTTAATTTTTTAAAAATTTCGACCCTTTTTACCTTCCGTCACCTTTAGGTAAGGAAGGTATTGTCTTTGGTCAAAAAATTCGGTGGTGAGTTTTTGATGAATAAGCACGTTTTAGGGTCCCTAGAATACGATTTCACTATTTTTACGATGATGTCTGTATGTGTGTGTGTGTGTATGTATGTGTGTGTGTGTGTGTGTGTGTGTGTGTGTGTGTGTGTGTGTGTGTGTGTCTGTGTGTGACAAAATTTTCTAATGCGATAACTCTAATACTACAATTCCAAAAATTATAATTCTTTCGTATTCCTCTTCGTTACAGCCATGTGAAGAGCTGATTAGATTTTGGTTATAATTGGTCAACCGGAAGTACCCTCATTTGAAGATTTTAACAGTTTTTCTTGAAAAAACGATGTTAAATATCATTTTTTCACATTTAATGTTATTATAAATATTAAATAATTATTTATTCTCTACACAATTTGGATGCATTTTATACTTCATATTAAATGGACATAGAATTAAAAAATTATAAAGACATTAAATATCATGTATATTAGTCAGCTTCGCTATAACTCTGGAAACAGCTGCTACATTAAGAAAATAGAAAATTCTGATTGAAAGGTGTCAGTGTCAAGTGCAGTTGACAGTATGTTTATGTTATAATTTTACTGGAAATATAGGATCTTTTGTTAGAAACTTTCTGTTTGGAATTTGTATAAAATACATACAACTGCCTTAAGGTAACGTACAAGAAATATAACCTTTTTCAAGGAACTTTCTGTATGACATTTATACAAAATACATAGAACTGACGGAAGGTAATGTGCTGGCCACATCAGATTTTTTAAATGTTACTATTATTAATTTGAAATGATTAGTTCTTTGCCAGTGACATATATATATATATATATATATATATATATATATATATATATATATATATATATATATATATATATATATATATATATATATATATATATATATATATATATTTCTGGACCCCACAGAATAAATTACTCTGACTATAGCTAGTTATTTATTTGCTTATTTATTATAATGCCTCTTCTTAAAAGAAAATACACAATTTTGTTAATTGAGATAAATTATTACTCCCACATTTATTAAGAAAAAAGGCAGACAAAAATAACGAAAAGATTAGATTTCTCCTTTAGAACACTTCAATTTATCTTGAAATACGAGTGTGATTCTATTTATAGAAAGAAAAATATTTCAAGCCAATTTATTATAAAACAATTGTTGAGGCATCGTATTCTTTAGTCGCGAAAAATTCCTCACTAAATGATGTTATTTCTATGATTTTATTTAATATGAATGGCCGGGCGGCGTCAAAGTGATTTGTTGCTTTGATGTCCTGAATTCGATTACAATTACCACTTTGTCAAAAATTTGTTTCCTTCCTTTCAACAACACACAACTAAGTACGTGGGTGACATGATTTACTGGCCTATAATAGTGTTCTAGCTTCGTAAATGTCAATTTGGGGTGACACAGCTACGAGTTAGAAATGCTGTTTAATTTTACGAGCCGGAGATGTGATTTTGCATACACAGGATGTTAACGTGAAGTCTGAGTGGATAGTTTATAATTTCTAATTAATATTCCTAGTTTATACTTAATTAATATTAACACTATTATAGTAAGTTATTGGTTATCCATATAATATGTAGTTGTATTATTTTAAAACTGAATTATGCATATTGCTACAAAAGGAGTCATCATAAATTTCCTGGTTTATTTTTTTCTTGTATGATTACCAGTTGATACAACATATGAAAATAAAGTTTTCACGTCATTTCTGGGGTGCATTGTTTTGTATAATTGAAAAAGTAGACTTCAATTTCTAATCTCATTAAATTTAATTAATATAAAAATATTATAAAATTTATTAAATTCTCTTCAGTTTGTTGAAATAAATACAAATCTACATTACATTACAAACACGATATTTTTATATAAAGTGATACAGTTTTATGTACGACATTTATGTCTCCTCGCCTTTGCTGGTACAAGATATATTAAAAGTTATAATGATCTACTTGACAAATAATAAATTTATCAATAGAGGAAATACCTACTTTATAATAAAATGAAAAGACAAATTAAAATTATTATTTTATCTTTTTTCACTAGAAATAACAAATTAACAATGCTTTTTAACTTCTATGTGCAAATTACTTAAATATCGATCGATACATGATATTATTCCATGACTGAAAAAAATCAAACGCAATTTTTACATCCCCCTTGCTAAGGGAGGTATAGGGATCGTACTAAAAATCGCATATCGAGATTTTGGTAAATGACTACGTTTTAAGCTCCCTAAAATCCAATTTTAACATTTTCATGATAATGTGTGTGTGTGCGTGCGTGCGTGTGTGTGTGAGTGTGTGTTTTTAAATGTTATTATACGTTATTAAATATTCTACAGATTTGTATAAATACTTTTTCTAAATATTATATGGATAAATTTGTAAAATTATATATAATTTAAATCCCGGAGCCTATGCTTTAAACAAGTACATCTCTCTGGTTACACAATTCATATCACAAATGTTTGTAACTGACAGATATATGTCACTGGCAAAGAACTAATCATTTCAAATTAATAATAGCAACATTAAAAAATATAAAGTTATATGGAATGGATCTTAATACAGTAAGTATGTACATTTAAATTAATCAAAAATAAATAGCGGGAGGTTTGGTGTTGGTCACATCAGATTTTTGGGTATGAGGATGGTGTGATTTAAAAAAGGGTCGAAATTTTTTAAAAAATAAAAATTCTGAAAATTTGTATTTAAGAAGTTTGAAGGGTGTAGATTTAAGATTTTAAAACCGCAGGTCGATATCTCTTTTCGTGTCCGAGATATTCGTCCTCAAAACTTTGCTCAAAAATGCCCATTTTTGGGTCATATCCCAAAATTGGTCAATTATACACCGCTGGCGATATCACCATTAGATTCTACGAGCAAAATTACGTAAGCATACCAATTTTCATAATTTTTGAACAACTATTACAATCTCCAGAAGGAAAAGTATGAAAATGGCCAAAAATCGCAAAAAATCTAAGGTGTACCCCTTTGCGTTTTTTTCAGTTTTTGACGATTTTAAAGAATGTTTAATAATAAATGTATCCGTTGGAATATTTTAATGAAAATTGGTATACTTATGGTTTTTGGTACGAGGAATTTACTGGTGAGGTCGTTGAAGGTGTACAGCACACCCATTTTTGGGTATGAGGGTGGTGTGGTTTAAAAAAAGGTCAAAATTTTTAAAAAATTAAAAATTCAGAAAATTTGTATTTAAATAGTTTGAAGGGTGTAGATTTAAGATTTTAAAACCGCAGGTCGATATCTCTTTTCGTGTTCGAGATATTCGTCCTCAAAACTTTGCTCAAAAATACCCATTTTTGGGTCATAACCCAAAAACGGTCCATTATACACCGCTGGCGATTTCACCACTAGATTCTACGAGCAAAATTACGTAAGCGTACCAGTTTTCATAATTTTTGAACAACTATTACAATCTCCAGAAGGAAAAGTCTGAAAATGGCCAAAAATCGCAAAAAATCTAAGGTGTACCCCTTGCGATTTTTTCAGATTTTGACGATTTTAAAGAATGTTTAATAATAAATGTATCCGTTGGAATATTTTGATGAAAATTGGTATACTTATGTTTTTTGGTACGAGGAATTTACTGGTTAGCTCGTTGAAGGTGTACCGCACACCCATTTTTGGGTATGAGGGTGGTCTTGTTTAAAAAAGGGTCGAAAATTTTAAAAAATTAAAAATTATGAAAATTTGTATTTAATTAGTTTGAAGGGTGTAGATTTAAGATTTTAAAACCGCAGGTTGATATCTCTTTTCTTTTTCGAGATATCTTTTACAAAAAAGTGAATACACCCTTTCTCTCGGTTATTATTGCAGATACGCATATTGCTTATTGAATTGTGTGAAAATAGTAATCAACTTGTGACATCAACTTTGTAAATATAAATACAACCTATACTATTTTTTAGTTTCATAATATTTATTAAAACAGGTGAAATTTTTAACCAACGTTCCGCGTGAATCAAATCAAAAGTCTAACTGAATATGTAAGTATGTATATTTAAATTAATAAAAATTAAATAACGAGAGGTATTGTATTGGCCACATCAGATTTTTTCTTCTTAAAACATTCATTCGTGGTTCGTTCGCAGAGTTTAAAACTTCACTTTTTCCCAATTGAATTCAGTGCAAATAATGACGTCACAGTCGAACGTCGAACCGTATTCATTTGTATTCAAAGCGCCTTCAATTATTGGATTGAAAATGTTTTTAAAGTAGTCGGAATATTTGACAAACGTGATTCATGTGAGATAAAAGAATTTTTCAAATTTCTCGTATAAGTATTTTTTACTATTATGAAATGTTGGTGATTTTTAAATACCTAGCAAGAAATCATTGAATAAAAATACATCTTCTATACAGTTGACGTCATCAGTAAATTAGATTAAAAGTCCTTGAACGTGGTTTATTACAAAAAACAGGTATTATTTCTATGAAGATTCATTGGAAATAATTCTTATATTTAATCTAATAAATTTGTTCTACAGTTTAATTTTTTTTTAAATATCTGATCAAAGACATCTTTGAATTGAATAAGTTACGTAAGATATTATTATTATTTTATTATTATAAAAATATATGCTACAGTAAAGTATTCCATATTCAAAGTGATAAATTTATTAGCAAATGCTAAACCAAATATATGAAAAATAAGTGTCAGAAAGTATACGCCCGGATATAAATCAGGTTAATATTAATATATGCTAAATAATAAATTAACTTACGTTACAGCGACACTGTCACGCGTCATTATTTTAAAAAACGAGCATCGTTTTAAAATGCTTGTCGTACCTAACTCAGAACAATATGAAGTTTTGAAAGACAAGCCTGTTATAGTAAAAATTAATATAGGTAGAAAACCCCTGTCATCATCCTTAAAAAACCTTATAAAATGAAATATAACTTTTAGAAATAATTGGGTGTTATATATTTTTTAAAAAAAGAAATAAAAATATGGGTATTAAGCACGGTGTATAAATATAAGAGGTGGGTCAACTCATCAAAAATATCCGTGTTTACGAAGTTGGCATCCGCCAGATGTCTCAGCGTTAATTAGTTTTAGGTAAATATTCGATAAAATGTACAAATATCAAAAATACTGTTTCGTTGAAGGTTATAAATCAGGAATAACATCCAATAAAGAAACAATCCTTCGCAAAACATTGTGAATGCCTGGCGGAAAGTTGTACCCTCTCCGGCGAATAAAATCCTTATATATAAAATTTAAATTTTGTTTCGTGCCGGACGTGAGCGTGAGGCACTATAGTTATTAGCTGTATTCTTTTTGACCCAATTGTATCTCAGCTCAGTACATAACTGAGTTGAGCTAAAGTGAGTTGTGATTTTGCAAAAAGAACAAGTTTTATTCCATTTTATCATTTCCTACTTTACCGATAGCATTTGCTGTAACAGCTGTCAAGTTTATTGACATTTTTCTGATGTATGATACTGTTTATAAACGAAAAATGGATAATGTTGACAATATATTACTTGTATGTATATCTGTATATGTGAATATAAATTTTGTTGAATTGTATAACCTTAAAATGCAAACTGAGTGTTTCAAATCATTTTGAGTTTTGTAAACTGGTAGTGTAGCATCGGAAAGGGGAGAAGTGAGTTTACTCAGAACAACTCAAATCAGTTGTGTCAAAAAGAACAACGATTTCCTGAGTTTATCTGAAGTGATATGAGATGAGCTGAGATTTTGTCCAAAAAGAATACAGCTATTAACGTCATAAGGCTGATATGTAGCAAATAACAGATGAGGTTGAATGTTGTAAAATCGAGGCGATAGCCGAGATTTTATAATCAACCGTGTCTGTTATTTGTATATCAGCCGTGTGACGTTCAGTATTTTTCATAATAACATAAAATATCTTCTTAAAATTCTATTTTCTATGGCATATTGACAGGTGACAGCTCTTCATGACAATTTTATGATGCTGAGATTTGTTTTAGGAACACATAATTTTTAATAATAATTGTACTGTTATAAAAAATAACGGCCGTGGCTGTTTTGATGCATATATCGGTTGAGCATACAGTACTGTTAAAGCACATTTAACAGTATGGTATTATGAAAATTATTTAGTGCCTCACGCTCACGTCCGTCACGAAACAAATTTAAATTTTATATATATAAGGATTTTATTAGCGTGATTGAAATTTTATCGGGCGTGAGTACAAATTTTCTTTTATTTTTACCTCCCGCTATCCTTGGTAAGGGATGTATAGGGATCGTGTTAAAAATCACATATCGAGATTTTGCTAAATGACCACGTTTTAAGGTCCCTAGATCCAATTTTTACATTTTCACGAGGATGTATATATATATATATATATATATATATATATATATATATATATATATATGTGTGTGTGTGTGTGTGTGTGTGCGTGCGTGCGTGCGTGCGTGTGTGTGTATGTGTATGTGTGGATCCTTTACTCTAACTCAAATGATTCAGAAAATTTTGAAACCTTGTATTTCGAACTTTTTCTATAATGAAAAGAGCGTATTAGATTTTGGTGTAAATCGGATAAGCGGAAATGGCACTTTACTAGAAGCTCAAAATAGTTTTTCTTCGAAAAATACCTTTAAATGTTATTTTTTCGAGATTAATGTTATTATAAAAATTAAAGATCATTAAATTTTCTACAGATTTACATTAATACTTTTTCTATATATTTTATGAATAAATTCATAAAATTATCTATAAATTTAATCCCGAAGCGTAGGCTTTAAACAAGCAAATCTCCTTGGGTACACAGTTCATATCTTAAATGTATGAAACTGACAGATAAATGTCACTGTCAAAGAACTAACTTTCAAATTAATAACAGTAACGTTTTAAAAAAAAATAGTAAATAGAACCCTAGTTATATGGAATAGATCTTAATACAGTTTCCGCAATAACTAAATATGTAAGTATATATATTTAAATTAATAAAAATTAAATAGCGGGAGGTTTGGTGTTGGCCACATCAGATTTTTTCAAGTTGATGACGCGTGTCTTCTGCCTATTCATTATAAATATGTAATGCGTGCCAGCTTTTAATTAATTGACAGATGACCTTTATCGAACATCGAACTGTACTTATATGGAGTACTGACTCATCAATAACAACTTCAAGTATGCTCTCCGCCCGAAAACAATTTAGTAATTTTATATTATTCGTCAAGTGCAATAATAATTTATTTTAAAATTTTAAAGAAACGAAAACACGAACAATTTTGCACTCTTCGATTCTTGAACAGAGCAGGAAAATGTTAAATTTTTATGTTCACCCTTATCGCCATCACCCGGTATACTCATACAAATGATATAAAATTATGATTTGTGCTGCAGGCTACATCCACTATAATGTTATCTTTCGTTTAACACAAATAGCTTGTTTGTAGTACTCGTATTTCCAGATCTACCAATATCAATTTGTCAGTAGGATTTGTGAAATTGATTTTCATATTACCATGTACTATTTCTGAGAAAGTTTCCCAATCTAACAGAACATTGTTTTCTATTGATATTTGTAAATCCTGGTAGATAAATGTCAGTTCGCATTTCTGTTTTCTCTAGTAGGTATTAATTCAACCTTGTTTGGTTTATAAATGAATCAGTTATCAGGGGATTCGTTTATTGAAATTGAATCACATCACGAGTGGAAATCAATTATAAGGAAGACTGATTCGCAGTCAAAATGTGTGTGAGTGAAGTTGATAAATGACTGTTATTATCGAGCTTCTTTTTTAAAATTACTTTAATATCGTCGGGATAATCTGCCTTTTGTTATAGCTTTTGTAAATTGAACACTGGAAAGCTTAGAATATAAATTATTGAAGGAGCTGAAAACGATTTAATTATTAATTATTTTTAAAGAGAAGCACTCGGCAAAATGGTATAAATATTTCAAAGGCTTGAATGAATATTAGTAATTGTTTTTTTTTTCACTTACTACAATAAAATTTTCTACAAAGGACAAAGGTCTTTAATCGCTTATATGATATTT
This sequence comes from Harpalus rubripes, assembly GCA_963082715.1. Lineage (NCBI taxonomy): Eukaryota > Metazoa > Arthropoda > Insecta > Coleoptera > Carabidae > Harpalus > Harpalus rubripes. Next base: position 1,564,058 of record OY720449.1, read on the forward strand.
TTCATAATATGCTTTGAGGGACTAAAAGCCTGACACAAAGTGAACTGTAAAAACGTTCTCTTCCTTTAATAAGTTTCAAAATGCTATCTTTCTATTAATTCGTAAAAATGAATGAAATTACAGTTTATTATAAAGGCATTAACATTTGATGTAGTGATGCCGCGAGATCTCGCATTTTCGAGATCTCGTCTCGAATTTCTCGAATTTTCGAGACGAGATTAACCTTATTCTCGTCTCGGCAATTCGAGGCGAGACGAGAGTAATGCTCTCGAGATTAGCTCGAGACGAGAGTGGAAAGTCGAGATCTCGAATGTATTTTTTTTAATTATGCAATTAAAATATAAGTACCTATAAAAGAACAAAATATTCATCGGTGTATATAAATATTTGAATTGCCTCTTCATTTACGTTCATATTTACTTATTCATTTTAAAGTTATTTTGGGTTTTAGCAAAAAAAAGTGATACCTATGGTGTACTCTTCACACCAGCTTCAAGTGGCCGCATTAATACCCAAATAAATAAATAAATATATCATCACGGCATATTACCCATTGCTGGGTGTGCCAATCTGCTTTGTACGCAGATATCGGTAATACCCAAATATATAATTATAATTACCAATATCTGCGTACAAAACTGATTGACACGCTCAGCAACGGTTAATAATGATATTGAGTATTTTTTATACCTAACCATTTAAATATCAGACAGTAAAATAAATAAGTTTTAATTAATGGTACCTATTCGTTTCTTTGCTAATGAGAAATTCGAGACTCTCGAATCGAGATCGAGAGAAGGCAAGAAAAATTATGACGAGACGAGATGCAGAGTAATCTCGTCTCGAAATTTCGAGACGAGACGAGAGTGGATTGATTCTCGCCGTTTCTCGCCTCGCGGCATCGCTAATTTGATGCAATATAGGAATATACTCGTATAAAAAAAACCGCTAAAAGGTCGAATGGATAATTATCTACCTTGGTGTTAAAAAGGTCGATGTCCAAAATTGACGAATTTGAGTTTTACAACCTGTTTCACAACTCGCGCCCCAGAGCGAATGAGGAAACACGAGACTGCACACGGATGTGTAATTTCGAAGAAAAAAAAATCCAGCTTAAAAGATATTCGAGAAAAGACGTCTTAAAATTGACCAATCAAAGACCTACACCTTTAACGTGTGTTTGCCGTAATTTTACGTTACTAGGGTTTTATACAAATCAAATCTTTTTTAAAATGTGTGGGCGACTGTAGTTTTCGAAAAATGTCAGTTTCAAATTAAATTTGACAAGGTAAATAAAAAAGGCAAATTCTTACCATGTATTCAGTCGCTGATTACTTACAAATGATTATAATTTTGGAGAATGTGGACGTAACGCCAGAGAGGCAGTACGAATCTATTCGGAACGTTTTCCGGATAGAAATCTTATGGATCATAAAGTGATATTGAGAGCCATCTCAAAGAATTCAAATGAGAATAATATTTTCGTTTAACACATTTTACACAGCTGCTACAACACGTTGCACTGTACGATATAAATGATTATTATTTATCGTATGGCTTAATTTACAGAATACGATTACAAATAAGATATATTATTCCTTAGAAAGGGATTTGAATCCTGTGCCTATGTCAGGTATCACGTCAATCTTGAAAGAACCATTTAGGTCTCCGTGTCATTCCATACCGTACCGTATTCTCAAAATGCTATAATAAAACCATGGTAACAATACGACGTCATCAATTCTCTCCCTCCCCTGGCGATTTGAAGCATATGTTTACTATTGATGACGTGAGGATCAAGTCGTGGAAAAATCATTAAAATATGTATTTTTATAGGTTATAGCCTAAATTCCAGAGTCTATCAGTAATTGCGAGAAATGTGAACGATCCGAAATTGGTCCAAATTTGATACAAAAAGTAGTAAAGAAACAAAATGCCCCTTGAAAATAAACCGGTTTATTCATAGCTGTATTAGCAGTGTTTTTAAATATGACTTTCTTTTCGATGAATGGGATTGAATGCGTTAGCTACTTTCGATACCAATCGAAGTAGAAAATATAAACTCTCGAAAAAGCTATAAACATACAAGCGAGTAGTGAGTATTTATATCTCGAAAATATGTCGTTCAGCCGTTTTTCAATATTCTTTAGATCGATCTTAATAAAATATGTTGTATGTATGACTTCCTTTTACTTTTATACGAAGTATCGAGCAAGGTTTCCTCATGTTACATAATGCGCCAAATATTAAAATTCAATAAGTATAATAAATTATTTGCAGAATATAATAAAATATTACATCATGTTTTTCAGGTGTATTTATAACAAAGAATTTACAAACACAAAGAAACGTTTTTTTCATTTAGTAATTGTATTTTGCTTTTAATGATTTCTTTTCGGATTTCGTATGAGTGGTATAGCCAAAACAAGAATTTAATCTCACTAAAATTTTATAATGCAGATTATACCATATTGTTCTATAAAATTTATGTCTATAGAATTTCAAAATAGCATATCATGTAAGAAGTGCAACGTGCAACAATAGAGATTCTCCAATGCAATATCTCATAAATTTGAGACCTTCGTATCCCAAAACGATTAATGCTTGATTGGTGTTTTTACTATTGCTATACTATATATATATATATATATATATATATATATATATATATATATATATATATATGTGTGTGTGTGTGTGCGTGTGCGTGTGTGTGTGTGTGTGTGTGAGAGAGAGAGAGAGAGAGAGACAAAAATTTCGTCTGCGATAACTAATACTACTGTTCCAAAAATATAATTCTTTCGTATTTTTCTTCGTTACATCCATTTGATGAGCTTATTAGATTTTGGTTATAATTGATCAACCGAAAGTACCCACATTTGAAGATTTTAACATTTTTTATTGAAAAAACAATGTTAAATATCAGCATATGTGTGTTTGTGTGTGTATGTGTGTTTGTGTGCGTGCGTGCGTGTTTGTGACAAAATATTCGCCTATGATAACTCTTACAGTTCCAAAAATTATAATTCTTTCATATTCTTCTTCGTTACATCCATATAAAGAGCTGATTAGATTTTGGTTATAATTGGTCAACCGGAAGTATCCTCACTTGAAGTTTTTTATATAGTTAAAACATAAGAAATTAAATTTTATAAAGTAGCCATGTATGGAAACAGCTACTATATTAAGAAAATTCTGATTGAAAGGTGGCAGTGTCAAGAGCAATTGACAGTATCTTTGTGTTATAATTTTACTGGAAATATAGGATCTTTTGCTAGAAATTTTCTGTGTGGAATTTGTATAATTTGTATAAAATAAATAGAACTGCCTTAAAATATATCAGAAATCAGTTGAACTAAAATTTTAGCCACATATGTTTACATGTTCTTTTTGACTTGACATACTTTTTTGCACCAGAAGAGTGTGAAAACAAAAAAAAATATGACTTCTATGAATTGGCAGTCATTGTGATAATGCCTTTGGCTTCTGGCTGTCACCTCTGACATTACATTACATTACTTGAATTAAATAGCATATTGCTCCTTACTACTTTCTAGCTCTTGCAACATTCGGTCTATTCATTACTCGACTGCAATTTTTTTTTAGTTGAGGCACAATGTGGTTAACCCCCGTTTGTCACTGCAGCAATTGTTGGTCGAATAGAAACGTCTTTACCTTTTCAAGAACCGTAAATAATGCAAAATTGCGAATGGAACTTTATCTGAGGTTCAGGGATTGTTGTTACTAGGAGCAAACAGATTCATTCGCTTGGGAATATATTGAACGCCCACGCACTCTCTCAATCTCTCCCACACAGACTTCACAAGCCTAGTCGCTCAGTGGAATACCTTAATTACTTCCATTGTTACAGAAGCTATCTTCGTAATTATTTACCTCATATGCGTACAAGTTAATTGTTAACGATCGAACATCAATAACAGAGATAATCATCACAATTTCAAATATTAGGTTTGATACATTCGTTTGAAGACAATTGAATAATTAATCATGTTAAATAGGTACGCGCTATTTCTAAAAATGACTTCTTTATGACTATTCGAGTAGGCGTATAACAGCATTTGTTTCTCGTGCTCAATGTTAAAAACAATTATTTTTGTAGTTATCTATTATACTGAGAAATTCCAACGACTACTTTTTAACCAATCATGATGCAAAACACTTGAAAATTCAACCAATGGGAACAGTATTATACTGACTATTTCACTCATAAATATATAAACCAATCCAAATTCAGGATTCTACCTAGTTACCAAGTTTCACTTCGGCAAAACACTGTTACAAAATTTTTTCGCAGCCTTTAAGCCAATAAGATGTCGTATTTTTACAAGTGAGTTTTGAAAAACGAAATTTTTTTGACGTTTTATTGTTTACATACCTGTCAAAGTGTATATATTTTCAGTGTTAACAGTTTTTATTAAAAACGAGTCGATTCGGACAGGAATCTATCTAAAACGTCGAAAAAGCAAACTGAAGAATAACACCTCTAAACACAGTAAAAATTATAAGATTTTTGTGAAGAAAAAAATTATATACATGATTACATGATTTTTATTTTGGAAATAGTCATCCGAATCCACTCGTGGTTAAATTTTATCCTGGAAAAATTTTCCGATTGCTTTACTCGAGCCCGTTGCCAATTTATCTCGTGACATTAAACAAAAATCACTCGTTTGACAACTCGTAAATAAATTGCTAGGCAACCGGCTTTCGTAACAATCTGGAAAATTTTCCGGTAAAAATTTACCACTTATGATATTATATAAGATAAAATTCCATTACCCCGACAAATATCCGCTACCAAGTAAATAAATAGTTGTTATTGTTTACAACTGTCAGTGTGGCAATTAATATTTCAAGTTTAAAAACAAAATTATAATAATTAAATTGTTTCATTTTGTGTTGTCTTTGGAATTTATCTCACCAAATACTACACGACCTCTCAGATTTTCTCAGATAAACTTTTAGTTTTCAAAAAACCCCTCCTCCTTCGGAGTCGGGATTTGCCATGCAGTTTGCTTTCGTGTTTGTTGCTAAGCAAAAAAATTCTTGCAAAATAAAAATTGATCGATAAAATCAGGCACGCCATCACCCTGAAAAAATGAAATATAACTTGTAGAAATAATTGAGTGTTATTTATTTTTTAAAAAAGGCAATTTTTATTCTTTATACGAAATATAAAATTATTTGGAATATCATTTCATTCTCAGTAGTGCCAACGTGTGGTACGAAAATAAATGCTAATTTCAATAATATATACGTTTCTTAATAGTAGTATTATTTTTCTCCTTTTGTTCCTTGTGCCAGTAAAGGAAGTATTGTAATCGCGAAAAATTTCGGTTTTCAGATTTCAACGGAAATATCCATTTTGACCATCCCTGCATCCATTTTGACTAATTTTGTCGTGACGTCTGAATGTATCTCGCTTAACTCAAAAACGGTAAGCCGTAGAAGATTGAAATTTTGTATTTGCATGCCTATAATAGATTTTAATGAAAAACTATTTTAAAATACTTGTAATCCAAAAGTTTTCAAATTTGGATATTAGACTTTTATGTCAATGGGAATAACTTAGTAGATTTTGGTTAAAGTAGGCTAACCGGAAGTGATATATTACCTGAACTTGTTGACAGTTTAAATTTTATGAAATGAATTTAATTTTTTGAATTAGGAATGATTTTTTTTTCAATGACATCAAATTCTGAATATTTTTGTTCTATATATATATATATATATATATATATATATATATATATATATATATATATATATATATATATATATATATATATATATATATATATGCATACTCGTATAAAATACCTCATTAAGTTTTGTGGGACAAATAATATTAAAAAACTTTTTTTCCATGTTAAATGTCTAAGCCACGGATTCTTCACTTCATCTTCTGGAAATTTTGAGAAC
>OY720449.1:1575000-1700000 GCA_963082715.1 Harpalus rubripes
TACATACATACATACATACATACATACATACATACATACATACATACATACATACATACATACATACATACATACATACATACATACATACATACATACATACATACATACATACATACATACATACATACATACATACATACATACATACATACATACATACATACATACATACATACATACATACATACATACATACATACATACATACATACATACATACATACATACATACATACATACATACATACATACATACATACATACATACATACATACATACATACATACATACATACATACATACATACATACATACATACATACATACATACATACATACATACATACATACATACATACATACATACATACATACATACATACATACATACATACATACATACATACATACATACATACATACATACATACATACATACATACATACATACACACAGACATCATCGTGAAAATGTTAAAATTGGATTCTAGGGACCTTAAAACGTGGTCATTTACCAAAATCTCGATATGCGATTTTTAGCCCGATCCCTATACCTCTCTTACCAAGGGTAGCGGGAGGTAAAAACCATTTAAATTTTCGCATTGACCTAATTTTTCTCCGTAATATTTTCGAATTACACAGGGCTCTACATAAAAGTCATATTTATTAAATCTTTCTTAATATCCTTAAAAATTAAATGTCAAACTTAATTTGTTTTATAATCGAAATAAGGGAAATCAATGAAAGAAGCCTTAATGAGCTGATGAAAGCCCGATAGGAAATAAAAATAATTTCCTTTTGTACTATTTTTCTTAAATGTTCTAATGTATTAATTTAGTTACTAAAATCGTAAAATAGCAATATTTATTCGTCAAAAATAACAAATTAGAGATAATTTCACAATGCTTTCTCACAGAATTAGAATCAAGAATATTTTTGCTAGGTTCGCCTTTTCTGTATTTCTCTTATATTTTTCCTTAAAGCAAAAAACAGGAATATTTTCTTTTGGAAGTTATTCAGGCGTAATACGTTTCACCCAGCCATCATTTTACATATACAAATTTATCTTCCACATGCCAACAAATTTTCCATCCCAAACATATTATAATTTATAATTAGGTTCCTTTTCTTCGTGAGAACTACTCGCACACGAAATGAATTCATGTTTTCCGCGGTTATCTTAATATGCAAGATGTCTGTTAGAATTTGTGTATTGAACCAACTGTTACAGATGGCAGATCCAGTGACACAGATTATGAATATAAAATGTTTCCATATTTTAGTCATTTTATTGAATGCATAAATAAATTTAGTGCAATTAAACACTTTTATTTAATTTTTTAATATAAATTTGGTGAGCATATCAATATTAATTCATAAAAGCAGATTGGTACACCCAGAAATGGGTACTAATAATCCGTGATAATGATATTTTTATATTTCTTCTAACTTTCTTTTTGACAATAATAGGCCATTCTGAACAAATCTAGGTTATAGATCTGTAAATCTGTAAAAGTGACAAAAACGCATCTAATTTTGTTGATTAATTTAAAATTATAAAAAAAGATTGGCAGCTTTTGTTGCAGACTTACATATTTGTTCAGAATATCAGAATAGAGCCATAAATTACAATTTATTTTAATGAATATATTCCATAATCAACTTAAAACACATTTCCGTTTTTCAATTTAATTTCAATTTTCTGTGTAAAAGCTGGTTTTATACCGAGCGAATTATAAACTTAGGTTTACAAAATGTTAATAACATTTGTTATTAAGATGTGTAGAATCTAGAACATGTTAATTAGTAACTCCGTTAATAACTTTTAACTATTTCTGAAAATTTGTTGTTAACGTTTTTCTTACGTGAATTTTTATAACATTTTTATTTTTTTATCATTTTTACTTCCCGCTACCCTTGGTAAGGGAGGTATATGGATCGTGCTAAAAATCGTATATCGAGATTTTGGTAAATGACCATGTTTTAAGGTCCTTAGAATCCTATTTTAACATTTTCACGATGATGTGTGTATGTGTGGATTCTCCACTCTAACTCAAACAATATCATTCAAAAAAATTTGAAACCTTGTATTTCGAACTTTTTAGATTTTGGTGAAAATCGGATAATCGGAAATGGTACTGTACTAGAAGCTCAAAATAGTTTTTCTTCGAAAAATACCTTTAAATGTTATTTTTTCGAGATTAATGTTATTATAAATATTAAAGATTATTAAATTTTCTATAGATTTGCATTAATGCTTTTTCTATATATTTTATTGATAAATTTATAAAATTATCTATAATGTAAATCCTAGAACCTACACTTTAAACAAACAAAACGCAGTTATTCAAATGTATGTAACTAACAAATAAATGTCACTATCAAAGAACTAATCATTTCAAAATAATATCAGTAAAGTTTTAAACAGAAAAAAGTAAATAGGACAATAGAAAAGGAATTCAATACAGTTTTCAGCATTTAGATTAATAAAAATTAACGATTTACAAAAATGTTTAAGCTAATCCTCATTTTTGGATTAGTGAATTCTATTCTATCATGGTATTTAAAATTTAATCTTCATTTTATTATAGCTCCGATGCCTCAATGATTAGAGTAACGCCTTATGTCATGAGTGCCCTCGGGGCTCTGGGTTCGAATGCCACTAAGGTATCGATGTGTGTGAATGTGAACCCACTCTGTAATTCGGATTTAATTTTGTTGAGGGGTTAAAAAAAGGTAGTTACTATATTTTAAGAAATAAACTGTCAACATTCGCTAATCCAAAAATAGGGATTAACTTAATCTTTTTTGTGACTCGGGCTCTAAATGGCGGGAGGTATTGTGTTGGCCACATCAAATTTTTATAAATATAGGCCAGTCGGCAGAGCGTTTAATGGAGGATATTGTGGAAGTAATTGGTGGCAAGCTGGAATAAATTTATTCTCTATATTGGGACTTCCAAAAAGACATACTAATATATATGTATTACATATACACAAACAGACAGTTGCATTTGTATAATCTTTCTATTTGACAGTGAGAGCTAACGAACTTGCACTGGACTTTTGTAACACATTACGACGTAATAAAAAATGGAAAACGCTATTAGTTTCAGTTAGGGATACACCAAGCCAAGCTACTTGGCTTGAAATAAAAAAGCTTGGCTTGGCTTGAAACTTCAAGCTTTTTTTAATGTTAGGCTTGGTTTGGCTTGGGCTTGATGGAAACAGAGCTTGGCTTGGCTTGAAAACTTCAAGCTTTAATTATTTTAGGCTTGGCTTGATTTTCAAGCTTTATCAAGCTTTTTCAAGCCTTTTCAAGCTATTTCAAGCTTTTTCAAGCTTTCAAGCTTTATATATGCTCATGCGCACAGTAGGTATATAGGTCTTGAAAACTAGTAGTAGATGTTCTGTATCAAGATTTTAATATAAATATTCGATGTGAATTTAATTAAATATATCGATATACCGATATATCGATGTATTGGAATATTGATGTATCGATGTTATGTCGATGTTTCATTGTATCGTAATAATGTACAAATCACGTTTTGTTTTACATAAATTTATTGTGGTACAATTGCAAAATATCTTCTTATGCGTAAAGATAAACAAAACGATAAAATAAAATTTATGAAACTTACCCCGTGTTTTTTTCTTTGTAATTATTAAAATATAAAAATGTTGAAATGTATATTTTATTCATTTATTTTATTTTTAAGAGTAAACAATCAGCATAAATTTATTATCTTTTATTAAATATTTACCCTTCAATTTTCATGTTTCTTTTATTATTTTCGTTGACTGCATTTATTCAAGTAGGCATATGCATTAGTTGGACTTTATTGTATTGTATTTTAACTAAAAACTCGAAATGTCCTCCCAACTGTTAAAGTTTGTCATACTATTTAGTTCATATGCACACTATATATATATATATATATATATATATATATATATATATATATATATATATATATATATATATATATATATATATATATAAACTCAGGACACCAAATACGCAATAACAGTGTTCAAATAAATACATAAATATTTTGGAATGTACAATGGGATGGAAATGACCTGAGACTGACCTTTTATACCTACTTAAAGTGTATTTCATACATCTGGAAATCATAAAACCCTACAGACGGAAATTTCCCCGAAATTTTGTTTGTTCGTGACAAATACCTACTTGCCTCTTCTTATGAAATTTCTACTGATTTTTGAGTACAGAATCATGTAAGTTAAATACATAAATATAATTAAAGTAATCATGTGCAAATTCAAATAATACAAAAGTTAATATGCTTAACGATACGAATATGTCGTTATTACTGAAATTTGTGAATAAAAGCAAATTAAAAACCTCCAGAACTAGGTAATAAGCCGAGATTATATATTTATTTGCTTATTTATTAACACATATTTTTGGATCAATGAAAACTTGTATCAAGATAATATTTAAAAGAGAATGCTCTCTTTGTCGGTACATTGTTATTGTCTATTATACCTGTCACGGTTTATTAGGGGTACATTAGGGGTTGACCTAAAAATAGCATTGAAAATCTTTGAATATAAATATATACATATACACAAACAGAAATTGTCTCGTCTCTATGATTCGGAAATACCAGAATAACAAAACATTGTACAAAATGAAACTTTAAAATGCAATAATTATCATGATTTATGTAGTCTGTCAGTCAATTTACCTTACGGTGTAGAGTATATTATTATTTCTTATAATTTTTATTCTGCAGCAAAATTATCTATTTGTAGCATTGCAACAAATACGAGTAATAAATATTATGTGTTGAAGCTTGATGCTTAGTATTTAAAATCAAGTTAGCTAAAATTTAAATGAATATTGATTATATTCTATCTATATCTATTTTGATTGGATAATATTCCGATATTATCCAATCAAACAAAAAGATCAAACTGCACCTATCTTCCCATCACTCTATAGTTAAAACAGATAGTTGGTTCAGATTGAGAAAATAAGTGGTTTTTGCATAATAAGAATGATGAAGGGTATAGTGTCCTATTTACAAAGTTTTGAAGCATACTGGACTGGCAGGTAATGAAGGCTGGTCCTTTTGGAAACTCCAATTCTTAGAAGTTCGCAAAAATGTGCCGAAGCAGTGAGAAAGTACGTTATCACCATAAAATTTCGGTTTTGTCGGCCTCGACAACATTTCTTAAGAAAAGCTTGAAAAAGCTTGTTTTCAACCAAGCTACTTGACAGTCAAAGGCTTGGCTTGGCTTGAAAATTCAAGCTTTTTTAAATGTTAGGCTTGGTTTGGCTTGGGCTTGGTGGAACAGAAGCTTGGCTTGGCTTGAAAAGTCAAGCTTTTTTGAACGGCAGGCTTGGCTTGATTTTTCAAGCTTTTTCAAGCCAAGCCAAGCCAAGCTTTTAAGCTTCAAGCCAAGCCCGTGAAACCCTAGTTTCAGTACAAGGTTTGTTCAAAAAGTATCCAACCTATTTTTTATTTTTCATGAAAACATATCTTCATGCACAATTGTGTTTTTCCCTTTTGTTAAGAGCTTCAGTAACTTACATAGCACTACGGGCATGCTAACACAATATGGCTTTGGGAGGCCGACATAAAAATATACAAGTATTATTATAAAAAGTAGAAAAAAAATATTTATTTATCATAATTGGAGAGCTGGGTTTTCAAACTCCGGGCTTCAAGTGTAGTTATTTTTCCGACAAATTACAAAATCTACAAAAAGGTTTGTATTATTTATAACACGAATTTGAAAAGATATTATAAGACATAGCTTGTTAACTATATATACCAGGGATGGCGAACCTTTACGTATCAACGTGCCATTTTTCTAAAGAAATGTTTAATGAGGTCATAGACGTACCATCAAATAATTTTGACTTTGTGATTATTGGGAAAATAATAATAAATACTATCAACTCAAAACTCTTTATTTACTAAACTCTTTATTTACTACAAAAAAATAGGAACATTTTGCAATGTTTCAATTATACGCGTAATTTAAATTAAAGTAGAATTAGTGTGACTTCTGTTCTGTTGTTGCAGATTAGATGACAAATAACATATGTTAGGGTTGTAAGATGTTACTTTTAGCAGAATGCATGCTGAACTGGAGTCATCTGTCAAACGGTTTCTAACCGAGTCTTTAATGTTATTCATCTCTGAAAATAATGACTCGCAAGCATAGGTTGATGAAAATATTGTTAAAATAGCATGAGCCAGCTTCTTCAAACAATTAAATATGTCTGGTAACGCATTCCATGTTTCCAAAATTTTGTTATTAGCATTTTCACTTATATTACTTGTCAATTTTTCTGTTTCAATTAATTCTAACTCTTTCCTTGTTTCAATAAATTTTTGAATCCATATTGAATTAGACTGGAAATCAATCAGCTGCATTTCAAATTCTTCAATTTCCAACCAATCGAATTGGGACAAATTCAGTTTATCAAATGCCGTCACATCAGGGTACATAATAAACTTGAGTATTTCCGATAATTCTTTGAACTGAGAAAATCTCGCTGAAAATTCCTTGATTGAAGAATCAACCACAGAAATAAATTCTTCAGTAACTTGGTCTTCGTCTGGTTTCTCATGTATTTCTAAATCGTTGACATATTTTTTCAAATTTGGAAAATACTTGTAGTTTCTAGTGATAATATCGTTCCTGAAAACTTGCAGTTTAGCCTCAAAAGCACGAATGAGATCTATTATGACGATAATTGTTTTATTTATGCCCTGAAGCTTCATGTTTAATTTATTTAAATATTGGCATATGTCTGTAAAAAACATCAATTTTGAAAGCCAAATAACATCCAACAACTGTGGGTATTCTTCAACTTTTTCCTCATTTTGCAGAAACAGTCTGATCTCTTCCAAGCAATCAACAAATCTTTGAAGTACGTTCCCGCGACTCAACCAGCGAACATTATTGTACATCAATAAGCCATTGTACACCGAGTTGACTTCATCTAACAAAGCATCGAACTTTCGTTTGTTTAAAGCCTGCGACGAGATGAGGTTGACTATTTTCGTGATTACCGCCATTACATTATCAAGAGATGTTAAACCACTCTTAGCACACGAGGCTTGTTGGTGAATGATGCAGTGGAATTGAAGAATCGAATGCCCTACGTCTGTTTGAAATAAGCATATGAAACCATTTCTAATAATGAATTTTGTGATCAGTGACGTGCCCAAAATATTGTGTCGCGTGCCATTGGTTCGCCATCCCTGATATATACTACACTACTGTTCGTTTTACTCCAAAAGCACGAACAAAATATCGCGAGAACTATTTTCCCTCTTTTGTAAAAGTTTACAACGCGAAATAACATTTACTTTGCACAAGTTTTATTTTGCTATTTAAAAACCTAAATAGTTCAAGAGGAAAATAAAACGAATTAAATATTCCTCGTACAAAACGTGGAATCCGTTTTGTACCTAAGCAACGAAGCAACAAGTCTACCAACACAAATGTGTTGACGGGTGTGCTTTTGAAATGTATTGTACTTAGATGAGAAATTTAATTATGGAACACTGTGTTTTCTGATATTTTGACATATTAAAATACATTTCATTACCATATTCATTTACATGTAAATTATTATATTTGCACAGAATTTTCCTCTTTAAATTATAAATGGGTGTTCCACTATTATTTTACCTCTCGCTAAGAGAGGTATTGAATTCATGCTAAAAATCGCATATCCAGATTTTTGTGAATAAGCACGTTTTAAGGTTCCTAGAATCCAATTGTAACATTTTTACGATGTGTGTATGGGTGTGTGGATGTTGGATCCACGATTTCTCCAATACTATAAGACTTAAGACATTTTTAACTACGGATTCCTCAATCTAAAAATAATGGGAAGAGTTGATTAAGTTTTGGTAACAATTGGACAACCAGAAGTAGTAGTTACAAGAAAAAAATCATCTAAATATTATTTATCGAAAATTTATGTAAATACTTATTTTAAAGAACGTTACATTCTTCATTCGATAAATATAAATTCATTATTATATCTTCTATACATTTAGAGATAAAGAAATGCATATAAAATAATTTGATGTAAAAATTCTCAGATCAAACTACTTCAAGGCAAGAAATTCAAATGTTTGTAAGTTACACATAAATGTCACTGTCAAAAATATTTGTATGCCACTGTCAAAAATATTTGTACACCATTATGAAGATTATGAAAATAAAAAAAGTCAACAACACAAAAGAATATACGTAAAAAGAATATAAAAGGAATTTGCGAAAAAATGACGAATATAAAGAAAAAGAAAAGGAAGGTAGAAAAAGAAAATTTCAGGATATTGAATATAAAGAAAATGTATGTATTGTACATAATTTATATTAAAATATCCCATAGATTTTGCAAATATATGTGAGAATTATTTTGTAGTGAGCATGAATATATGTATATGTATTTGAAAATATTTTTTGTTTTATTCGTACAACCAGGTAAAATACCTGGCGAGAGGTTATGTGCTGGCACATCAGATTTTTTTTCTTGCTACGCCACTGATTATAGGACAACATATAATCAAAAAAATATAAAAAATAAAAACTATCAGATCTCATAAAACAACCTCTTACTTAAAGTTCTGTGTACAAATATACAAAGAATTTTAACTAAGATGTTTTTAAATTTTAATAATGCATACATTTATTAAGTTGTTAGTTAATTCAATCATAACAGGCTTTAAATGAGGTGAAATTGATTAGTATTGATTAATAAGGAAAACAATATACCTAGCTAATTTGTATGCAATATTATGTTCTAATTATTGTAATTAAATTGTTGCAATATTACTTTCACTCCATTTATTTTATCATATGAAGCAATGTAGTGAAATAAATATAAAAATTTTAATTAATGAATATTTTAATTAACTGTCAATTAAATCTTCTGAATAAAAGTACTAACAATAGACATTTTCCCACAATGAAAATTCCTGAAAATTAATTTATTTTTAAAATTTATTTGTATGTAAAATCATACTTTTAACCTTCCGTCACCTTTAGGTAAAGAAGGTATTGTCTTTCTCCAGTACTACAAATCCAAAAATTACAATTTTTTCGTACCTATTCATCTTCTTTTACATCTTTATGAAGAGTTGATTAGATTTTGTAATTGATTAACTGGAAACACTCTAATTTGAAAATTTTTCAATGTTTCTTGAAAACAACGCAGTTAAATATCATTTTTTGACATTTATGTTATAAAAATTAATTTGGGTACAACGCAGATTGGCACACTCAGCAATGGGTAATATCCCGTGATGTAGTGGACAAAGTTATTGCTGCAGAAATTGCATTTATTTGGTTCACGAAACGCGAAAGTAATTCGCAGTAATTATGATGCAAATAAAAATCTTCAAGGAATGACGTAGTAGATAGGAAATACCAGAAACCTTATGTTAATCAAGGACATCGGGCTCGAATCAAAAATGTTTAAAAACAGTGCGACCTTGTTGTTACATCTAGTGAGATAAGAACTAAAAATGAATACTCATTCATTAAATTCATAATGCATATATTATTCTCTAGAACTCAACCATATGATTTATTAAAATATTATAACTTTCGTCACTGGTAGAAATAAATTTTTAAACAAAGAAGATATTTTCATAAAATCGTAACTAGATTCAAAACTATTTTTCATTATTAACTAATTTTAGGTTAGGGTGACTATGACAGTTAAAATATTTAGTATGTTTATTTCATATTCATAAATAAGTTTTTTGGTTTCTTTGGAATCTAGTTTTTAGATCTACAAACTTTTTATTTTAAATGTTATTTTGCTTGTAAATACTTAGGGCCGGTTTTATAAACAATAATTTAATAGAATCGTAACTAAGTGATGAATAAATTTACTTGTTCAGTAAATACATGTTGGATTTTATAAACAAAATCTATCCATTAGATATGTAAGTGGCGATCTAATTTTCATTGCGATGTGAAAATGACTTTTTTTAAATTTATGAGTTGCTTGATTATTCTTATGACAGTATTTATCGTTTGACGTATTGACATGCATTTGGCAAAAAGTAAAATAAGATGAAATCGGGTGAAATATGGGCAGAAGAAGGGAACAAGGCAAAATATTTATTTATAGGGAAAAATGTGATGTTTTGGATATAGTAAAAATATTTAAGTATGGTAGAAAATAAGAAAACGAATGATGTAAATGCTAAATTAAAAATCTGATGTGGCCAGCACATAACGTCTCGCCAGATATTTTACCTAGTTGTACGCATAAAACGAAAAATATTTTTAAATACAAATACATATATTCATGTCTCACTACAAAATAATTCTTACATATATTTGCAAAATCTATGGGATATTTTAATATAAATTATGTACAATACATACACTTTCTTTATATTCAATATCCTGAAATTTTCTTTTTCTACTTTCCTTTTCTTTTTCTTTATATTCGTCATTTTTTCGCAAATTCCTTTTGTATTCTTTTTTACGTATATTCTTTTCATAATCTTCATAATGTGTACAAATATTTTTGACAATGGCATACAAATATTTTTGACAGTGACATTTATGTGTCAATTACAAACATTTGAATTTCTTGTCTTGAAGTAGTTTGATCTGAGATTTTTTACATCAAATTATTTTATATGCATTTCTTTGTCTCTAAATCTATAGAAGATATAATAATGAATTTATATTTATCAAATAAAGAATTTAACGTTCTTTAATATAAGTATTTACATAAATTTTCGATAAATAATATTTAGATGATTTTTTTCTTGTAACTACTACTTGTTACCAAAACTTAATCAACTCTTCCCATTATTGTTAGATTGAGAAATCCGTAGTTAAAAATGTCTTAAGTCTTATAGTATTTGAGAAATCGTTGATCCAACATCCACACACACACATCCACACACACATTCACACACACATCCACACACACACATACGGACATCATCGTAAAAATGTTATAATCCGATTCTAGGGACTTTAAAACGTGCTTATTCACTAAAATCTGGATATGCGATTTTTAGCATGAATCCAATACCTCTCTTAGCGAGAGGTAAAAATGGTAGCCGGGTAAAACACTATAGGTAGATAATATGATATGTCAGCATATTTTGCATCTGTTCACATTATTTATAAATAAGTTTTACAATTAAAAACATCCAAGCGCCTGGTGGGAATCGAATTCACAACCCCAGGGTCAAGTGCTGATGGTCGCTTCGAGCGATGATCGCTGCCTCAATCCACACGACCACCGAGGCGGTTTAGAAAAATTAGATATGTATCTTATTTAAAACTATTTATGAAGAGATAATTTATATTGTCTTAATTATTATTTCGATAGATATAAAAATGTGTTAAATAATTAAAAAATTAATTTTTAGTATTTAATTAAGTTATAAATAAAGACTATCTGATACATCGTGTTAAATGTCAAGTTTTAGAAATACATCGCGATAAAATGTTGAAATGCGCTGACGTCATTTCTTTCAAATCTGCATTTTATCTGGTATCTTCTTTCAAAACGTAATAAAACAAACATTCTCAGCATAAACATCGACAATTCCTAGATCTTAGCGCAGAACAAACTAATAATCTCCATATACATCATTCCGATGACATTCCATTAGACTTTGCTTTGCGCTAAATAATATAAAGTAAACGGCAAATTCCTGGAATAGTTCATACCAACCAGACGAAGAAGAGCAGACTAGGTCAAATGCGGAATACTTAAATGGCGAAAGGCTCAACAATTTATAAGAAAAGGGACTATAAAACGATGAAAAATTTCAAGCAATTCGTAACCTTGCAACAAGTGTATCGGAGTAAAGCACAACTAACGGTACTCCGTCATTTTCTACAGTTTCAATCAATGTAATGTTGAGTCAGTGCTACAAATATGGTTTATAAAGCGTGTGACGTAATTTTTCCACGTTTATTTATTAGGTATATATTTACCAAAACATTTCTTAACCATTATCTACTGGTGATTTAATTTAAAGCAAATAACTTTTCTAAAGGTGAAATCAACCGGCTCCTTAGACACATAAAGTGCACTGACTTGACTCCACAATTTGCGGTTTTACCTACCACAGAGTGCCACTACCTACTATATAGTAAGGGGTGTATTGAGAGGGGTATTTAGTTCGATTCTACTGTACAGGTTTCTCATTTTCGATGTTTTCTTAAGGTATATTGGATAATATTAATGATAGAGCAAAACCGTTTGCACATTGCAGGATCAACTTTTCGAGAAAAGGTAATAGTCGCCACAGGAATTTTCGATCTTCTTTTGTTTCTGAGCTATAGGCAAAATCTCGTTTTCCGCTTATTTTGAAATTATATCATATCTTATTTATTATGATAGAGAAAAATAGTTTTTACAAAAATTTTACCGTTTATTAGATTGAATAAAATGGTGTAATTAGATTCTTTCAAAACTTAATAATTCTCGACAAACTTATTATTTTTTAAATGGGAAACTATGTTGATAATAGTTTCGTTTTTTGTTTATTTTATATGCTTTTCAATGATATATAACAAATCTACATTCTTTTGTTTTAAACTTGACGAAGAGATGAATTATTAATTTATTGAAAAAGTTAAAAGTTATTAAGAAACAAATGAAGAAATCTGTTACAGATCATCATTTGCATATTTCTAATAGTATTTGTTTCAGTTTTACTCATTTTGTCAATTTATTTACTTCAAAACCATATTAAACCATTTTTTTCGGATTGTGTCAAAGCCAACTGTAACATAGATAAATAAGAATTTAACTAACCCGAAAATATTTGGTTAAGAATAATTTTGAGAACATAATTAATAAATGTAGAATCAAAATAAACAAATGATGATTTGTAATAAATTTTTTCATTTGTTTCTTAATAATTTCCAATATTTTCACCTCAATAAATTAATAATTCATCTTTTATTAATGTTTAAAACAAAAGAATGTAGATTTGTTATATATCATTGAAAAGCGTATAAAATAAGGAAAAAGATGAGACTATTTTCAACATAGGTTCCCATTTAAAAAATCATAAGTTTGTGTTATATCTCGAGAATTATTAAGTTTTCAAAAAATCTAATTACTCCATTTTATTCTACTTAAAGTACGGTAAAAATTTAGTAAAAACAATTTTTCTCTATCATAATAAATAAGATATGATATATTTTCAAAATGAACGAAAAACGAGTTTTTGCCTGTAGTTCAGAAACAAAAGAAGATCGAAAATTCATGTGGTGACTATTAAACTTTTCTCGAAAAGTTGACCCAGGAATGTGCAAACGGTTTTGCTCTATCATTAATATTATCCGAGATACCTTAAAAAAACATCGAAAACAGGTACCTACATACATTAAAATCTCATTTTCTATTGAGTTAACCATATTATATGTTAAGTTGTTTTATAATTATGTATTTTTTGAGTCTTATGAGATATTATTAATGAATATTTTCAATGTTTTGTGTTATAAATATTGTATTCGAATAAAAATATTAGAATACGTGTCTGTTATTGTATATATTTCCACCGATTAAATTAGGGATAATCCTATGTTATAAACACTAAAAGCAGACTCGTTAAAAAGGGGGTGGGGGCAAACCGGGCCTCGTAATATCAAAGGGGCCACGGAACCACAACATTAATAATAACTAAAAATAAGAATAAAATAAAAATAAATGATATTGTTGTAAATAAATTACCTGTTTGAAATACGCAGAAAAGCACAATAATCCAAAAATCGGTCTTCATTTTCACAATAAATTATTAAAACAATAAATAAATTAAACTATGTTTTACATTTTGCACGTTCACAACATTTAAAAACATACAAATGCCTAAATTCTGTGAATTTTGGAGTCACTACATTTTTAGAGCATAACAACAGGTTACTCGCTTCACTGACAGTTGAAATCCCCTGTTAAATTCACCACACACTTCTTTCACATAGATTTCATCACATTAGAACCGTTACCAACACTTAAACAGTAACTATTCACAATGTCAATAACTCTACCGCGTGTTTTTATCCGTTTTCGATCATTATCGATTTAAAATCCCTTAAAATTCTGTCAAATACACAAGAGCTAAGCACGATATGGCGACTGCGCGACCATTCGTCTTGTCTGGCTACTCAGCTAGGAAATAGAACGAGTTCAGAAACCTTATTTCAAGGTGAAAGTATGGCGGCTATCTGATTGGTCAGCCGAGAGCCAGCAGCCAATAATATCACTGGAATTTAAGTAGAAACTTCATTCACTTAAGTCTAAATAATTGAGAGATTTCGGCTTCCATACAGAAAATATTGATAATATTAAATTAATAACTTGTTTATTCGTCAATTCAATGGAATTTCAATACTGTGCTGTGTGTGTATCGGAATCAATTAAATGTTGTTTTGATTAGTAAATATGGTAGACTCTCGGGTAATGGTACAAAGGTTATAATTTGGGCAACCATCCCTCTGTTAATCTGATTATAAACTTTGCGGTAATAGATTATAATTCACTTATCGGAATTACATAATCTGGAGCATATGGGTTCACAATAATTAATATTGATTTAATTAAATTTTCGTGTTTGTGATATACTGTTATAAATTACGCGAACAAATACTTCTTGTTAGCATTCAATGTAAATATACTACATATGTAAAAGTATGTCTTTAAGTATATGACCAGTAGTTTTTTTTAATTCATTTAAATTTAGAGCATAAATATTTTATCATTTTACATTTGTTAAATATTAATAGATTTCGAGAAAAGCTGACGGGAAAGCAGTGACGTCAAATGTGCAATTAGTCAGAATTAGCGCCTCATCTTTGCAATGAGCAACTGCGTAGCAACGGGACGCTCAGTCTACTCTATTAGCCAAGCCACTGTTTGTTGACGGGCGCGTCTGAAATATTCTCGCGCACACAAACTATGACGTCCTGGGCATATTCTTACAGCGAACGGATTCTACACTCCTATTAAAATAATATAACATATGTGTCACATAAATATACCGGAAAATCGAATGAACCATACTGTGGTAAGGAAAGTATATTGAATCCCAATATTATTACTAAAACAATTAACATTGCTTAAGCTTTAGAACTCATATTTAATATATATATATATATATATATATATATATATATATATATATATATATATAAAGAGCTATAATGGCCCGATTTCTTCTATACGGCAAACTTTAGTTCTGTCTTGCCCCAAGAGTCATTGGCGAGTTTTAAAATTTATATGACGTAACTTTTGAAAAATCCTGTAAAAATATCGATAAAAAGGCGCGATAATTTTTATTTATATTTTTACCTTCCGCCACCTTTAGGTAAGGAAGGTATTGTCTTTGGTCAAAAAATTCGATGATGAGTTATAAATCAATAAGCACGTTTTAGGGTCCTTAGAATATGATTTTACTATTTTTACGATGATGTCTGTATGTGTGTGAGTGTGTGTGAGTGTGTGTGTGTGTGCGTGTGTGCGTGTGTGTGTATGCGCGCGTGTGTGTGTGCTGTTGTGTGTGTGTGTGTGTGTGTGTGTGTGTGTAACAAAACTTTCGTCTGCGATAACTCTAATACTACAATTTCAAAAATTATAATTGTTTCATATTCATCTTCGTTACATCTATATGAAGAGCTGTTTAGATTTTGGTTAACCGGAAGTACCCTTATTTGAAGATTTTAAAAAAAACGATGCATTTTTTCACATTTAATGTTATTATAAATATTAAAGAATATTTATTCTCTATACGATTTAATTACATTTTATACTTCATATTAAATGGATATACAGTTACAAAATTATAAAGAAATTAAATATCATATATATTAGCCAGCTATGCTATAAATCTCGAAACAACTGCTATATTAAGAAAATCTTGATTGAAAGGTGTCAGTGTCAAATGCAGTTGACAGTATGTTTGAGTTCTAATTTTACTGGAAATATAGGATCTTTTGTTAGAAACTTTCTGTATGGAATTTGTATAAAATACATACAACTGCCTTAAGGTAATGTACAAGAAATAGAATCTTTTGCAAGGAAATTTCTGTATGACATTTATACAAAATACATGGAACTGACGGAAGGTAATGTGCTGGCCACATCAAATTTTTTTAATTCATTTAATTTTAGTGCATAAATAATTTATCAGTTTAAATTTGTTAAATATTAATCTCGAGAAAAGCTGACGGGAAAGCAGTGACGTCAAATGTTTACCGTGGTTTTTATCTAAATATACTTAGAGTTCGTTCATTATAAGAATATGCCAGGCACGTCATGAATACTCCATTTCTATGTGGCTGTGCAGTAGTCAAAATTAGTACCTCCGCTTTGCAACGAGCAACTTTGCGTAGCAACGGGACGCTAAGTCTATTCTATTAGCCACGCCTAGTGATGTGCCATTTGAAAGTTCCATATTGAAAGTTTCAATTGAAAAACAAATGGTGTCTCGTGGCCGCGTGCCGAGTGTCTGGTCGCGAATCTGGGGAACCAGGTTCGATCCCGACTGACGCCAAATATTTCTAATTTTAAATGGCACAAAATTGACCCCTGTGGTGCTTTCTCCACGCCAGCAATGTGTGCCGGTGAGGTGACGCCTGGTAAACGCCCGCACGGCACGAATATGTCATCATCATTACCGATATCTGCGTACAAAGCAGATTGGCACACCCAGCAACGGGTAATATGCCGTGATGATATATTTATTTATTATTTTTCTGTAGAACTCATAGAATATTATTGTTTAATTATATTACTTTTTCGAAATTAGAAATACCACTCAGTATTTAATAACATTGTAATTAAATGTTATATTAATTAAAATTTGTTATCCTTTATTAAACATTGTTAATTTAAATAAAATTAATATGAAAATCCTGTGATAAGATCTTTTTGAAGAATGAAACGCCAGTAATACGATAACCAGCAATGTAGTAGAGTTAAACTGTTTCTCATGTTCAGTTAAGTACGATAATTACTAAATTGAATTAATAATAAAATTTATCAGCTAATTAGATAGTTTTATTGTTCAAACCGAGCACGAAAGTGTAGTGGGCAACGTAACCCCAAGGGTCCCGGGTTCGAATCATTTAAAATTAGTCATATTTTCATAATATGACAAAATATATGCAACTTTTTTTTAGTACCGGACCCGAATATATTTACTAACAAAATTTTCTGGTTTAGTGAATTCAGCCAATTGTAGTTTTTTTTTCAGAAATTATACGCAAACACCCTACACCACTCAATGTGTATAAAAAGTTAGGAATTTATTACCTTGATTGAAAATCAATTAACAATGAAAATAACACAGCTTCTTTGAACTCTACGAAAAGCCGGAACCCTACATGTAGACTGCGCAGATAACCCGTATCACTCAACTGCGTATAGAGTTATCTATACAATGGATAGAAACCTTTCTTGATGATCCACAAAGCAGAAAAAGAGAATTTAAAATTAATTAACAAATTGAACTGTACATCATATTAACAATAAAAATCTTGATTCAGATTAAAAAATAATTCGCCGAGAATATGTTATAGTATGACTAGAGTATGAAAGTTGACGTTTAAATTATTTTATAGATGTGGTTTCTTTGAAACCCTAGACAAGAATAGAATTAGATATATTCAGGTTTGAAATTTTTGCATGAACCCATTTAAATATTGGACTAGAAAAGCACAAAAATATAGTACTATGTCTGGCTGAAAATAGATATTCGACTAGGGTAACTGAATATCAAAAACAAGGGTGTGTTTAAAATATCTCAAACATTTTTCGTTTATGTTGAATATAACAAAATATTTTGATCATTAAACTATTTAGTTTGACAATTCTATGAAATAGGATTATTATTAATTTCCTCTAATACTAATTCCGACTCGAGGGTTGCTTACACCTGAGACGAACGAACTAGAATTTGCGGTATTAATTTTTTTAAATACATCCCTGAATCCTGTTGCTAAGGTCATTTTAAATGCCTCCTAGTATTGAGTACAATTCTAATCTTCTGTAACGGAATACATAAGGGTCAGTTTCCTTTCAAATCAAATATAGGGAAATGTTTTCAAAAGAAACCACATCTATTAAATAATCTAAACATCGACGTTTAGATTATTTAATAGATATGATTTCTTGTTATTATTCGTGTTTTCCATTTATCTCTGACATGCTCTGTCCTGATGAACATGGATAATCGAGGTTCTACTATAATAAGAAAAGGAATGGGATCCCGTGGCCGCGTGTCTGAGTGTCTGATCGCGAATCTGGGGAACCGGGTAGTAATGTGCCACTAAAAAAATCCTGCAAGGAAATATATTTTGTCCAGGGAAAATTACCGGAAATTTACTCTTACTCAGTCAACAAATATTGTGATGCAACGCAATATTTGGAATTACTTGGTAAATTTTCAAAAAAAAAATCCTAGGAATTTCCCTGGAACTTTTCGGGAATTTTTCCTCATCATTTAATTTCGGGAATTAACCCATCACTACCCCTGTGGTGCACTCTCCACGCCAGCAATGAGTGCCTGTGAGGTGACGCCTGGTAAACGCCCGCACGGTACAAATTTGACATCATCATTACCGATATCTGCGTACAAAGCAGATTGGCACACCTAGCAATGGGTAATATGCTGTGATGATATATTTATTTTTATTTATTTTATGTTCCATGTGAAAATATCATAAATGATAATCAGGCCTAATTTTTAAAGAAGTTGTTGTTTTTGCAACGTTGTTAAAAAATTTAGGCAATAGAAACAAATCTTAAGCTCGTAATTTTCATTCTGTTTGTTCATTTGTTCTATATTCCTTGTTCGGCTCTGTCTGGATAGTGGTATGATTTATTGATAATATTTGCACTAATAATAAAACCAAGTTATAAAACATTTAATGATATAAATAAAAATAATTGATCTAACAAAAAAAATAATAATTTTTTCTTTACATTATCATAAAGATTTTACTGTCGTAGATATTTACACTTCATAAAGTTTTTCTGTATTTAATTCCATGTGAAATGTGATTGGCCAGGATAAAATTAATTAGGTGATTTTTTATATATAAACATAAAGTGGTGAAGTTTAATGAAAACTGTAGTATAAGATTCGAAATCATCGCGCATGCCTGAATCTAAAGCTGAAACCCATTCTAAAAGCTGTGATCGGTGAGCTTTCAGTGCGCTTTCGTATCTACGCGCGAATGCAAGCAAGGAAGGGAGCTTTTTATTAGTGATAAAAGAAAGCTTTCGTGAAAACAATTAGTATTTAATGTAAAAATATTTTCCCAGTGCATATACAAAGTGTTTAAAAGAAAATGAAGTTATATGAAGTTATTTATGAATATAAGTGATAAAAACTATTTTAATATTTCTGACAGGTACGTAATATTGTTCTAATATGTCAGTTTTAATTAACTTTTGCGCGCACTTGTGGCTTTGAACCGTTAATTAATTAAGTTTAATTAATATAAGTCTCACCGCCGCAGTTTCTTCGTATTCATCTTCCTCATATAATATTACGAGTAACATTCCTAATATAAGATCTGGTAATTTCTTGGCTGGGAGGGATGATGAAAGAAAACAAATTACTTTTCGACACCACATGTGTCTTCCTCAGGGGATGAATTTTTACAGTTTGTTGATAATGTAATTGTTAAGAGATTTATACAAAAATTGGACATGGAAATTATATAAAAAAGAAAAAAACAAGATATATATATATATATATATATATATATATATATATATATATATATATATATATATATATATATATATATATATATATAAGTTATTCACAACGAATAAAAATTTACTGTTAAATAAAATTAACAAAATCAGAATAGTACATTAAGATACAAGTTTCATAAAACATGATTTTAGCGCACGCGTCATCCTTAGATACGAGCGGCTTGCTTCGAGTTTTCTAAGGGGACAAGTGCGCTGAAATGTCTTATGAAACATGTATTTTATACTATTTTTTCTTTTTTGGTTATTTTTTCAAAAAATGTACGTTATTTCATGTCCATGAATTTCAATTTTGGTTGTTTAATATATACTTTATGAAACTCATTTTGATGTCATAAAGTAGTACTTTATGATATACAAATGGGTTTCATAAAGTACATATTCAAGAACCAAAATAGAAAAAAATATATTAAAAAATATACACTTAGATGTAAAGTGATCTGATGTGGGCAGCACATTACTTTCCGTAAGTTCTATGTATTTTGTATAAAATGTGATCCAGAAAGTTCCTTGCAAAAGATTCTATTTCTCGTACATTACCTTCAGGCAGTTGTATGTATTTTATACAAATTCCATACAAAAAGTTTCTAGCAAAAGATCTCATATTTCCAGTAAAATTATAACACAAACCTACTGACACTGACACCTTTCAATAAGAATTTTCTTAATATAGCAGCTGTTGTAGCATAGCTGGCTAATATATGATATTTAATTTCTTTATATTTTTTTAATTCTATATCCATTAAATATGAAGTATAAAATACATTCAAATTGTATAGAGAATAAAATATTCTTCAATATTTATAATAACATTAAATGTGAAAAAATGATATTTAACATCGTTTTTTTAAGAAAAACTGTTAAAATCTTCAAATGAGGGTACTTTCGGTTAACTAATTATAACCAAAATCTAATCAGCTCTTCATATGGATGTAATGAAGAGGAATACGAAAGAATTATAATTTTTGGAATTGTAGTATTAGAGGTATCGCATTATAAAATTTTGTCACACACATACACACACTCGCACACACACGCACACGCAAACTCATACACACACACACACACACATATATATATATATATATATATATATATATATATATATATATATATATATATATATATATATACATGCATACATACATACAGACATCATAGTAAAAATAGTAAAAGTATTCTTGGGACCCTAAAACGTGCTTATTCACCGAAGTTTTTGACCAAAGTCAATACCTTCCTTACCTACCTAGGAAGGTAAAAATATGAAAAATGTAGTGTTATAACATCCTTAACGGCTAGCTTAAGGGTGTTATACATTTTTCATATTTTTTTCTTAGCACTTTACATCTAAGTGTACATTTAACGGCTAGCTATATATATCGTGTTTGTTTCTTTTTTATATAATTTCCAAGCCCCTGAGGAAGACACATGTGGTGTCGAAACTAGTCGGGTTGAGGTTAAAGTTGACTGATCTTCAGTAATTTATTTTCTTTCATTCCTAATATAATTTGGGAGTTACGACAAAAAGTTAATGGGTTGTCAAGAAAGAATATTTTTTTGACTAAGCCGTAATGGCTACTCTTCTGACATGGTCAAAAAATATTTTTTAGAAAAACCCTTAAACAAAATTTAAACCATTTTTATGCAATTAATCACAATAAAGAAATTGAATTTACTTACAGAAAATTAAATTATATAGGTCCCATTAATGATAAATTAAGTAACTTACAGGAAAGAAAACACCATTAACTAAGTTTTAGTTAATAATAAACTCATAGTTAGAAAGAAACTGGAAGATTCAGGAATATACCAAATTAACTGTAATGAGTGTAACTATATATATATATATATATATATATATATATATATATATATATATATATATATATATATATATATATATATATATATATCATCTGTGTACAAAGCAGATTGGCACACCCAGCAATGGGTAATAAGCCGTGATGATATATTTATTTATTTATATATATATATATATATATATGACAAACTAGATTTAAAAAACATTTTCGCCTTTACAAAGCTGATTAAGTCAATATGTTTAAATATTAATAAAATTTATGTTTAAAATTCAATTAATAGTTATTGATTGTGAATAAAATAGCATGCACACCTCGCAAGAATGCTTATTCCAACCTCGCGCTCATAGTTGACCTCAGTAAACCTCCGTCATCTAGTTCAACGCCGGGTAGTCCAGTAATAGAGTATTTCCCGACTTATGTATAATACCCGATAATTATAATCTGTAAATTAGTTCGGTAATTTACCAAAACCATAAATTATATGCGAATAGCCTCCAGCCTAGATCGAACAACAGGTAATTTGGCCATCCAAGATTTATTTATCAGCAGACGACAGTTATATATACTAGTATTTCACTAGAACATGTGTTTATAAAATTTTAAACAGTAATCTAAATCTTAATGATGTTTTAAATGACAATAAAATTAAATTTTCCTCATGTTCAATCTCTCAAAATTAATAAAAAATAATTCTTTGGGAAACTCATTAAATTATTATTCCTTACCGGTGAAAAGACTTTTCTTGTTATAAGCAGATTTCTTTCTGATATGTGACATGCGCGTAAATAATTTTGTCTAGGGAGGATGTAACAAAACTTTTCTTATTACAAAACTGACAACAATGACAAAGGCAAGCAAACTTAAGTTGGTAGAACTTTATCCAAGAAGTTATTGTCCACAGTAATACTCATATAACATATTTCATACTTGAACAAGATCAATATAAACAATACCTTAATCCGTACGAGAAAAGTCGGAAAATAAAATTTAACGGTTTCTGAAACAATCTGAAACTCTGCGATAAAATAAGAGCAAAATAAATAGTCTTTGAAATATTTATTACTACATTCTTGGGATCGTTCCGGTAACGCTGAAATAAGGTAATTATTCTAAGAACAAGTATTTCATTAAATTTAAAAGTTTGCGCCTGGCTCAGACAGCAACTTTTTATAAACTTTTTCCAAAGTGCCCTTGTGATGTCCTTTTCAAATTCTGCTGCTGAATTACATGTAATTTTGAGTTCTGTTCCTCCGTTTATGAAGTTAATTTCTTCTTCCACAATTCAGACATTAAGATGATATAGCTTTTTTTGTGCTTCATCCGGTATTTATTTATTTAAATACAAACCCAACAAGCCGTAGCCCAATAAAAGGGTAGGAGAAGAACAAAATTAAGACCATAATATCAGTTTAATTTGACTAAACTTTAAATGAAAAATATCAATAGTGGACAATTTGGTTTCATATAACAAACATTCGATAAATGGGAGAGGAAAGGAGAGGATTAGTGCGGGCAAAGGGAAGATAAAAAGTATGACGTGATCTGGTGACAGTAGAAGGAGTATGGAAATTAAGAAAAGAAAGAGAATGGCAATCGTCGACAGTGCCTTTTATAAGTACAAATATAGGATCAAGCAAGCATCTCTACGTTCTGATAAGCTGCTGATATAAAATATTTTTAGCAGTTCGCTGTAATTCATTGTTCTATCAGGGTATTTATTATGTTATTTAAAATAAAGAAATCTGCGAAACTTCTTTTGCATCGATTCTAACAGATCCTGTTGAGTCTCATAAAAAGGATTCCAAATAATATGGCAATATTCAAGTTTCGACCTAAGGTGAAATAGAGTGCTAAAATAGCTGACACATCAATAAAATTTCTAGTATTTCTAATTATGAAGCCCACCATTCTGATAGAAGCTTTATAGACCTCTCTGACATGAAGTGCAAAAGAAAGGTCCGCTTCAAATTTTATACCAAGATCCTCTATTGAGTTGACTCGAGGTAAGGAAATGTTCTCAATTGTATAGTTATATATTAACGGAGAAAATCTTCTTGTGTAAGAAATGACGCAGCATTTATTTAAATTTAATTTATTGACTAACGGAAGATATTTTGTTAAAAAAATTGAGGTTATCAGCGAACAGTAGTTTTTCAGAATGAATTACTTTAGTCATATCATTGATGAAAAGAAGAAACAGAAGTGGGCCTAGATTAGAGCCCTGAGGCACTCCAGAAGACGCGATGAATTGAAATGAGTTGGAACCGTCACAATGAACAAACAGTTCACGTTGATATAAATGACTGATTATCAAGGAAATAAGAGGAGAAGAAAAAGAGAATAACTGTAGCTTGCTGATCAAGATATAATGATCAAAGCTTTGGCGAAGTCTGTATAAATACAGTCCATTTGACCTCGAGCATCAAGTGTAGTAGAAACCGGGTGCGTAAAGTACATCAAGTTGGTGACGGTTGATCTTTTAGTCATAAATCCATGCTGAAAGGGAGAGATCTTATTTTTGACAGCAATGTAGATAGATCTTATTTTTGACAGTAATGTAGATGTTGGTATAAATTATTTTCTCAAAATTTTTACTAAACATCATCATTTTACGAGTACATATCTTCAATTCGTTAAGAAACTATTTATTAACAGCCTAGAAAGTTAGGACTTTTACGATTATCAATTGGTATCACTATTTTGGAGATTTATCGATTTATGATTGTTTTCATAATAAGTATGAGGTATGTGTAAAGTTTTATGTTGGCATAGTTTAACATTTAATTTAATATCATCAGTTATTAAACGTGGCTGTATGTACAGTTAAATAAGATAATAAGGATTTAGCGTCCCTGGAATTAAAACAAAGATATACAAACATAATCCTAATTTTTATTTGTGCATTTTCCTTAATATAAACGAAATAAAAGTTTCAGGATTTATGTTTTTAATAAAAACCTTCTTTTGGCAAGCTTTATAGATAGGTACATCCTTAAAACTTTTTTGCTTGAACGAATTCGACATATATAGTTACTGTTGCATTTTACAAAAATATTACCACTTATTACATATTTTTACTTTGTACTTTATTATTCCAAGACTCATTTGTTAAACTATAATGTGTTTGCCAGCTTATTTATTTTCAATTCTAAATATCTTTTGTATTTATTCTTTTGTTTTGAAAATTGAAATTAAACTATCACCAAATGAAAATATTACCACTGTTTGTCGTACGTCACAAAACAAAAATAGAAACCGGGATCCGAATATGATTAATTACATCACAGTCATCACTGCAAAGCAATAATTACTCACAATATCACGTTCATTTATTAAGGACAACTAGCACGAAAACAATAAACGCATGCATATGAAACTAGGAACTTTATCAAAACCCTGTCTCTGAAGTTAATAGCATTTTACAATTCACACAACTCTAAAAAAATCATATGCGATTGTCAAATATTAAAGCATAAGCAAAAAATTATACCTATGAATATGAATTGAACACTGAACTCAATATACCGGGCGTCTGCTTTATTTCCCGAACAAAGGGAATTCAATGTTAAAATTTTAATTTGGCGATATCTCTTTACCTATTAATTTTAGAAAAAAAAATTGTAATAGACAATAATTTGTTTGTTGTTTCTGACATATCTGACAGATTTGACATTTCTTTAGATTTTATTATTATTAGAATAATAGGAAGACAATCTACAACTAAAAATTTAATCACAAATTCTAATAATAATGTCAAATGAAATGTCAAACCTGTCAGATATATCGGAAACATCATACATAAATTATTGTCTTATTTTTCAGGATTCAGGGATGTATATAAAAAATTTAATACCGCAAATTCTATTTCGTTCGTCTCAGGTGTAAGCAACCATCGAGTTGGAATTACTGTTAGAGGAAATTAAAAATATTCCTATTTCATAGAATTGCCAAACTAAATAGGTAGTTTAAAGATCAAAATATTTTGTTATAATGAACATAAACGGAAAATATTTAAAATATTTTAAACGCACCCCTGTTTTGATAAATTCAGTTACCCTAGTCGACCATATATTTTCAGCCAGACATAATAATGTATTTCTATGCTTTCCTAGTCCAGTATTTAAATGGGTTCATGCAAAAATTTCATACCTGAATATTTCGTATAATTATATTCTTCTCTACGGTTTCAAAAGAAACCACATGAATAAAATAATTTAAACGTCTACTTTCATTCGCTAGTCATACCATACTATTACAATTTAATTATAAATATAAAGACCTTCTAGAACTTCAGGTTGCATTCAGTTAGAGATTAGATGAAAACATAAAACAAAAAAAAAAAAATGTGGAGGGTACTATCTAAGTAATTGCAAAAGGTTGTATAGTTGTAGGTACCATAAAAATATAAGCTTAGTTTTATTTATACATTTTTCAAATAGTATGTTTCTGTTATTTCTTTTGTTATAAATGGAAAAACGTCTGTATGATTTTTTTTCGTCTAAATATAGGGCGCGAGCAGACACGTGACTCGAGCAACCTTGAAATACTTGAAATCAGCTGATTTGTGGGCGCGTGTCACTTCGACAAGAACAATGTCACATTGAGAGGACCAATGTATTGACTTATTTCAATTTTGTACTGATAAATGTTATTATCGTACACTTATCAGGCAGTGAAATACATGAAATTAAAAATAACATATATGAATTCCATATATATATATATATATATATATATATATATATATATATATATATATATATATATATATATATATATATATATATATATATATATAAAAACCCTCCTGCACTACACGTATACTATCAGCATGAGCTGCCACTATACACACATTAAATAAGCTTATATATTTCAAAACTTGACAATATTTCCTACTTACACAAAATACAAAATCAATATTATTGACAACATGATACAATGAAAAATGTAGTGAAATATTATTTTGCTGCAACCTCAACTTTTTTATCACCTTTATGATTATCCCTATAAATCTTGGAAATTAACCTTTTATTCCATCTCATTGCCATTTCATCCCGGAAGAAGAGTCCAATAAACAAAAAGATCATATTACATATAAAAGGAGTAAATGCAAGCTAATACCAGCACAAATAGCTAGGGAGTTTTTGTTTTTTGTTGTTTGTTAAATTCTCCTGGCAATGACGCAACTTTAACTTCTTTCTCATATCATTAAGCGGATCACAGGCAGTAGGGCTTTGTACCTCACTTTTAAAATAATGTTATTTATAATTTACTAAAAATAGCGCAATTAATTTTTTAAATACAAATGTTTAGCATTTTATGAGATAAAATTGACCTGTTGACAACTTAAATTCAATCTGCTGATCTAAGTTTGTCGTAGAAACAAAAAATAACATCTTTGACGTGCAGAAAGAATGATTAAAAATTCGTAATGGTACAGGACTGTACTCTAATGTTTCATTACTTTCGGTTTCAGTTTATAAATTAAGACATTTGCATATGGGAACGTTTAACCCTTTAAACCTTAAAGGATCATATACAGGGTGTTAATAATGATTTAGGTGTAGGTTATGTGCTGGCCACATCAGATTTTTTTGGCAAGGGATCCTCAAAATTATATCTATCCTCGTACAGCAACTACACTTAATCCGGCCCTGTGTATGAATAAACTTATTATTGTTGTGTTCAGTGACAGTTGGCCCGTCCCATATTACAAACGAACAACTATTAACTAAAAAATACTTTTGAATTCAAGTACTCTGAAACTTTGTATAACTTTAAGTCCCTTTTAGGGATTACAACCTACGGCTACTAACCTTTAGAACAGAAAAGTTGGGAAAACTCACATTAAAACAAACTTACTAGTCCCTAGTTTCACAAACTAATTAATTTTTTATTTCATTTGCAAAAAATAAAATAGATTGTATGATAGAGCCATTCCTAATAATGAATATTAATAAAGAAATAAAATGATATAATTGAAATACTTCGGAAATAAGGGTTTTTTTTGTTTTAGCAGCTCGTCACTCATATGAATTCCATATATATTATTTTGATTGGCGACTCAAATACCACCTATAAATATATAACGAATACCGAGTTAGGGGGTGAAGTCTACTACCAATGGAAGTAGACAAATTCAAATAATAGACACGTGGCTACCAGTCCAGTACTGCAATTCTCAAACAGGTTTTATTTGAATATAAATTTCTTGCATCAAACTTAATAATTTTGGTACACTTGCAATTATAAAGCATTTAGATTTGTACAGTGTTAAAATATTAATTTGTTTTTTTATAAATATAATTTAAAAATAGCATACATTTCAAGTACATTTTAGATCTACGAAGAAAACAATTTTATATAAAAACTTATATTCGTAACGTCACATCTATATTTTCAAATTTCGGGAGACCATAACTCGCTTATTAATAGGATTTTTTTCACCGGATTTTCACCAATAGTCTTAGTTAGTTTTACTTATATTTTTGATGAAATTATAAAAAAAAATGGTGAAAGCCCCTATTGTTTGTTTTTACTCCAATCCAGGCATAATATATGCATACCTATGCTAGTACATTTTCTGAAAATATATCTCCGTTTAGTTTATTAAAAAAAAGATATGTTTGATTGATTGCAACAAAGATAAAGCTTAATTACAATAAATAAAATTTGATTATAATAATTAAAATGACTAACCAATACTTTTAAAAGGATAAATAAGCGAAATAAATGATACAATGTTCGTAAGCATAATATTTATGTTTGATGACTTGTCACACCTTTGTAGATATTTATATCCCGTGCTGTCATACAACAAAATTAAAATACATCTACTTCCTTTTTGATGTATTAATCAAAAGCATGTTGGTTACAGGATTAACAATTTTACATGCCGCTGCAGGCAAAATTAATTTACTTTGTATAAACCAATATTAATTGTCAACTAGTACACATTACATGAAAGTGGAAAAAACAACAAAATTGTTTTAATAAAGCCCTGAAATAATTATAAATAGATATTGACCTTTCGGTAGTTAGGTGGTTTGAACGGACAATATTAGTAGGGTGGGGTCTATTAAACCCAGTTGGTCTTATGACTCCAGAATGAAAATGAAAGCAATTCAATGTCTGAAATGGCTCCAAAAAAATTCAGACTGCTTAAATACATTTTATTATTAACAAAATTTAAGCAACTAACAATTAAAACTAACGTCTAAAGAAATTTTATTCGTCTACTTTTAGTGTTGTCTTGATACAAGATAATCCTTCCCGTTGACGTTTTTCGCGAGCATTTTGGAGAACTTGAGGCAAACAAACGGTAGTGTACCATTCAACATTAACAGTACGACGATCCTCCAGTGATACAGTGCAAACATGTCCAATAATTCCAAAAAAGTGTGGCGACCATCTTTTTGTTTTGTTTTTTCGCGAATAACTTTTGTTGGAGCCGACTCATGCTCAAAGACCCAAACTGCGGACTGTTGCTTTTTTTTCGAGATCATATCAGTATACCTATGTTTCGTCACCTCTAATGAAGTTGTACACCAAATGAAACGATCCATTGTCAAAGCGATCTAGTGTAGATCTACACCATCTCAAACGGTTGTCTTTTTGACTAGAATCAAATTGTGGGGAATCCAACGAGAACAAAGTTTACGTTTACGTACCATCAAATGTTGGTCTAAAATGGTTTCAGTTGCTTTCACACCAATCTTTAAAGTTGCTTGAATATTCCTGATAGTAACATATCGATCCTCTTTAATCATGTTTTTAACAAGACCAATATTCTTTTCGGTAACTGCCGTTTTTGGCTTAGGAGCCCGAAAACTGTCATTTAAGGAAAGTCGGCCACGCTGAAATTCATTGTACCACACCGTTTTACGGTACCTAAGAAACACGATTTGTCACCAAACACTCGATGGGTTTCCTCAAAATATTCTTGATGGCTTAATCCACGCTTGAAATTATAAAAAATCACAGCTCAATAATGCTTTTTGCTCAATTCAATGATTTTTTGGGGAAAGGATTACTTAGAAATTATGTATTTAAACAACATTCAGTTATATTTACCAACCATCACTATAATTAAAGGCGATTTCGGGCGACAGCCGTTCACTTGCGGTATGTTGCGTTCAGGTGCGTTCACACATTCGGGCGCTAGGAACAACATACCCGGTATGCTTGGATCAGTGCTCACAGCTGAACGGGTTTGCTAGTCGGGTCAGCTCTCTGTTCACTATTTCCATCTCTTTTTATCATGTATTTTTTTGAAATGTCAAAAGTCAAAACAGTCGGAGTCGTGGTCTTATGTCAAACAGAGTGACATTATTTTCGTTGACTCTTTTTTGGACAAATATGGAAAAACTATCTTTCTCCGTTAATACATTTTAATTGTCAAGCACTATTTTTGACAGTATTAAATGTCGCAGAATATACATAGCCTCCAAGCACGGTGTCAACAAGTGAACCATTGATTTTTGGCGCCACCACTGACCGTAGCATACCGCAAGTGACCGTAACTGATCCTAAGAAGTGAACGGGTATGTCGCCCGAAATCGCCTTAACTTGTATAGAACTAGATTAAAATGTCAAACAAAATTTGTTTCAAAATATCGTAACCTGCTAGATAGGCTCAGTGGAAAGAAAAAAAATCTGATGTGGCCAGCACATTACCTTCCGTCAGTTCTATGTATTTTATATAAATGTCATACAGAAAGTTCCTTGCAAAAGATTATATTTCTTGTACATTACCTTAAGGCAGTTATATGTATTTTATACAAATTCCATACACAAAGTTTCCAATAAAAGATCCTATATTTCCAGTAAAATTATAACATAAACATACTGTCAACTGTACTTGACACTGACACCTTTCAATCAGAATTTTCTTAATGTAGCAGCTGTTTCCAGAGTTATAGCAAAGCTGACTAATATATAAGATATTTAATTTCTTTATCATTTTTTAACTCTATGTCCATTTAATATGAAGTATAAAATGCATTCAAATCGTATAGAGAATAAATAATTCTTTAATATTTATAATAACATTAAATGTGAAAAAATGATATTTAACATCGTTTTTTCAAGAAAAACTGTTAAAATCTTCAAATGAGGGTACTTCCGGTTGACCAATTATAACCAAAATCTAATCAGCTCTTCACATGGATGTAACGCAGAGGAATACGAAAGAATTATAATTTTTGAAATTGTAGTATTAGAGTTATCGCATTAGAAAATTTTGTCACACACAGACACACACACACACACACACACACACACACACACACACACACACACACACATATATATATATATATATATATATATATATATATATATATATATATATATACAGACATCATCGTAAAAATAGTAAAATCGTATTGTAGGGACCCTAAAACGTGCTTATTCATCAAAAACTCACCACCGAATTTTTTGACCAAAGACAATACCTTCCTTACCTAAAGGTGACGGAAGGTAAAAAAACAGCCCTTGTATTAATATATTAGGGGGTGCCGTGGCACCCATGGCACCCACCGTGCGCACGCCTATAGGAGGTAGCTACTATTAATCCTAGCTGCCGTTATTTATTAGTTTAACAGATGCAACGTAATTAGCATACTTCTAGGCCTATCAGACCCCACCAGACTTCCGGAAGGTTAAACAACTATTTTCAGTATGAGTTTGAAAATTACCTACCTTTGTTCTTCGTATATGTCAAAAATAAAATGGGAGTTATAAATCTACACAATGTCGTCCTTCTCTAGTGTGAAAATTTCAAAATGAAAGATGACTGTGACGACGCGTCTACATTTTCATAAGATGTGAGACACATGATAAAAGACTTACATTTTCGTAACATGATCTTCGGACATCGACGTTAGAAATTCTGATCTGAGCATTTCTCAAGAATTCAAGATGTTTTTCTTTATAATTGAATATAAGAAACTATTGTTAAAATTTCATTTCTACACGTGTATCATGTTTTTATAGAACAGTGATTTCTTAGATTCAATACACGATATTATTTGTGTAAATACATTTTAACTTGGAATATGTTTTTATTTTTCATTTTATGATATACTTACAATCTTCTATTACCATGTTATGGAATATGTATTATATTCTTCATTATTTAATATATGGAAAAAATATTATCTACTTTAATGATGGGGTCTCGTGGCCTGAGTGTTTGGTCGCAAATCTGGGGAACTGTGATGATATATAATTATTTATTTATTATCTTCTTTAATTTCAAACAATAAAATCAGATTAATTAATAATTTATTATACTTTATGAATATTTAACAAATAATTTACAATTTTCCTGTCGAAAACATTTTATAGATTATATTTTCATTTGCTAATGAGAAAACAAATTTGAAATTTAATGAAGTACTTTGTTTTGGATAACCTTGGAAAATTATCAGTTAACATAAAGAGGATACTGTTATATAGTGTATGGAATATAAAGTATCTTCTACGAATTTTATAACAATTACAAAGGAAGCGACTTGGAATGCATTCAAACTTAAATCCTATTATATATATATATATATATATATATATATATATATATATATATATATATATATATATATATATATATATATATATACATATACGTGTACTTTAATTAGTGCAATGCAGATATAAATGTTAGTACCTAATATTATTATTATTGTTATTATTGTTATTATTATTATTATTATTATTATTATTATTATTATTATTATTATTATTCGTTTCCAAATCATTTACAATATACATAAATAATTAAAAATAAACAATAAATATATAATATATTACAAAAAAAAATTTACTCCTTAGAAACAGAAGTGCGGAGTGAGTCTGCTGAGCACTTGTTGTTAAAACCATATAAATAGTCAAATTTAGGTATCATTGGCCTAATGCATCGCCCGGCATAAACTTGGACGGAGAGGATGCATCTCCGGAGATTCTCTCCTTGTGCCAGAGTAAAAACCGTCTGCAAAAACTGGCAGAGAAGTGGCCTAGCTAGTATTGAATTTTTGAAACGTTTTTTTTATGGCTCATAGAATTTTTATTTTGACGGCGACGGTAGTAAGGAATGTATGTAACGATATTTTCGGCTACAGTACCTATCAGATATTATAAGTTTACTGTTTACTTCTTGCGCACTTTGTAATAAAGGCCTACTTTTAATTCTACAAATGCAACAGAAATAATATTTTTTGGATATACATGTCACTGCGAAAACATTCAACAAGATTTTTTTATATTTCTCTGCTCCTTAAAAATTCTTACTATAAATAATCTCTTCTTTTGCAAAAAAAAAACTAGCGTTTCTCGGTCAATGGATAAAAGATCAAAGTGAAACAAATCATGTATAGCATGAACATACAACCATGAAATAGAGTCCTTCAATGTATTTGTTTTGTTTATATATACAGGATGTATCTGGGAAGACGAACCCCCCCCCCTCTTAACCTTTTTATTATAAAGAATATAGAAGTTTTATTATAGTAAGTATACTATTTGATGACAGGTACAGATTTTTTTTAGGTTTATATGATACGACTAACAACTTTTATTTTTCAAATGGGAACCTAAAATTATTTTACTAAAATAAATACCGCCATTTTTTTTCAACCATGTATTAGTTTTTACCAATGTTGTGACAGATCTAGATCATTTGATCTAGATCACTGATCTAGTTCCTTTAATACAGTTTTTGTTCTGATCTAGATCATTTTATGTATTCAGATCTTGATCTAGATCTAGATCTAAAAACTATAATATATGATCTTAAAAAAGATCAATAAAATAAAATAAATGCCTTAGAATTAAATAGTTCGAATGACCCTACCGTCATCTACTCCATTGGAACTTAGTGAAAATTAGTATTGGCAGTCAAATATCAGTTCCTAGAAAGTGACAATAAATATCAATCTTTGATATTTTTAAAGGGAAACTTGAATAAAATTGGAGAAGACGAAAATTATTTTTTTTTCTGTTTCTACTTTATTCATTAATTTAGTATTAATAAAACTAAGTATGTATCAATTTTTCTTCTATGAGTAAGGTATACTTTATATATAAGAGGCTAGGTACAGTGTGTTCAGAAAAATCCTAACTCGGGGTGGGCTATGAACAGGGACGCGTATGTCTCTTCATTATTCAATTCAAAAGACACTTAATTTAACACTTTTAAATTAAAACATATATTTCTTAGTTCATAGCCTACTCCGAGTGAGGATATGTTTGACACACTGTATATTCTTTGTAATTCAATATTTTTTGTATTCCTATTTAATTAATGGGAAATGAAAAGCATTTGAAAATAGTTACTGATCTTTTTTATGATCTAAGAAAAATAGATCCCAAATTTCTGATCTGATCTGAAAAAAAAATCCGATCGCAGAAATTGACATATGATCTGATCTAGTACATATTAATTGTAAAGATCTTGATCTTGGTCTAGATCCTTTATAAATTGATCTGTCACAACACTGGTTTTTACTAATGTATTTGAAAAAATTCGAAAAAATTAAGAAAATATCAGAAACTATTTTTATTCAAATGTTCTAGGTGTCTATGCGCAATTAAACAAAACGTAACCAAGTAAAATATCTTCAAAACGTAAATTAACAAATGTAATAACATAAAATTTAAAATAAATGCTCGAAATTAAGACCCTGTTCTCTCACACAGAAATTGAAACAATGAATGTGGTGTGTACGAACATTTTCCAGTAGATTTTGTGGAATACTTTGGAAAGCATTCCGAATACGGTGTTTCATATCTTCATCTGCACTTTGTGTTTATTTTCACATAGCCACCTACAATATTTGTATAAAAATTATTCTAACATATCTCAATTTTCCGTAATTCCATTAAAATCAGAATATCTCTGACAAAAATAAAACAAGATTTACACAATTATTAAAAAAAATATGTATTAAACAAATTTTAAAATGTGCATATGTTAGCATTTAAATTTTTGTAGACATGAAATTTTATTATTAACATTAACATTAACATGAAAAGGCCAGATATTTTTCCCCGGAAATCGTAATTGCATAAATTTCTGGGAATTTACCCAGAAAAAACAAAAATCTTTGCGGGAATTTTTTAGTGGCACATCACTAGCTACAATAAATCTGACATTGGCAATTAAATTTGGATTTAAATGGCTTTAAAGTTCTTACAGTAATGTTGTTGAAAGAGTGTTACATTACCAATGGATTTATTTCATATTATTTACCAGTATTCCCATTTGTAGTTCATTGTACAGGTTGGATCCTAAAAACTTTTTTTTGAAAGCGAATAAAATAAAAAGTATTGGTGATGTTTCACTATGACGGCTCATCTGGATTCAAGTTGTTATCTCGTGGGTGGCTTGCCCGATCTAACACCATGTGTAATTTTTTTTCTTGGTGATATCTCAAGGCAGAGGTTTACATGTATCACTCTACAACCCTGCTTCAGCTGAAGAATCTTATTCGGCAGGAAATAGTCCGAATGTTGGAATGAATAGAGAGGAGCTTCAGAAATCGGTTACACCAGTGCATACAGAACCTTCAAAATGTTATGTTTAAAATTGAATGATTTAAAACTTGAAATTATGTTGTTTCATAATATTTTTTATTTTATTGCCTTAAAAAAAGTTTCTAGGCCCCACCCTTTAGTACAAAACCAATCAAATCTAGAATCAATCTTTACTACGAGTACCTACTACCGCAAACCACAACCTACTGTTTTAGAACTGGTAAATAACCGTACTATGCGCAATTTCTCTCCATGTTTGTTTGCGGTTCTAATACGTTTTCGGCAGATTAGAAGATATGTGTATATGTGAATGGATTACCGGATCCGCAATATATCAAACACTAACAGTCAGATTTGTGCACGTACACGAAGAGATGATTAGATTTTGGTTACACTCCATAGACCGGATGTGCTACTTTCCGGGGAAGCCTATAGACGTTCTCGAAATATCTTTTCACTTCCTTTTATATCAAAAGATAAAAAATACACTTCGTAAGAGTTACATGTCACGTATTTATTTATCAAAAAAGATAAGCTTTTTCTTTTCAGAAACTTTAATAGAAGTTAAGCTTTGCTTTTTTCGGTTAATCAATAGTTTATTAAGTACAAAGATTAAAAATGTTTTTCGGATTACTTCAGCTAGACTTGTAGAAGTAATTTTTAAAATATAATTTAATTATTTTTAAATTATTATATGAGGGGTGTATAGGAGAAGTTAAGTAAGTCCATTAATGAAGAAGTTGAGATAAATGAACTTTTATTACAACTGTTATAAAAAAATCAAGAACGATACAACTTAAACGATCAGCTTATTTCTAGTTTAGGTAATAACTATTCTAACTACTTGTATTAAATGAAGTATCTATATTAAGGGAAAATGTTAAATTTGGGAAAACCAAACAGAAAATGTAAGTTGCTTCATTTTTCCTCCGAATTTTTTTAAACTAAAATCAACATGTAAAGGGATGTATATTATTATAAGTAGGTATGTATTTAAGATTATATTGGTTCATAGTTATCAGAACTCTCGTAAGCCGTATTAGCATCATTTTACTCACTGCTCAGTCTTGTTTCTGTCCTCTCTGTTAAATCAGTTGGCAAATTTTTGTACTATTTATGGTATATTGGAGGTATGTAGAGCAGTAAATCCGCCATATCTTTTTTCCTAGCTTGAGTAACTTGTCTTCTACTAGGGTATAAAGGATTCTGCTGGATCGAATTTAAATTCGACAAAGGTTTTTCCTTTATCTTCTTCCCTATATCTACCGAAAAAAAGTCAACCTCGTCATTTATAGTTTCCTTGTAAAAAAATTAATTACGAACTATAGTGGTTAATTTATATATTTAATGACTCACCTACCCCATTGAAAGCAAAGGAAGATCAGTGTTCAAAACAATAGTTGACTAAGTTTGTAGCTGTAACCTCAATTTCCTCAATTTCAAATTCACAACAGATACGTAATTACATCAAATTTACATAATAATACAAAATTATGTTAATATAAGGGTCTTCTCTTTGAAAACTTATAACTACAATAATGAAAATTAAAATATATATTAAACAAATAAAGGGACACTTGTCATGAATTTGATAATAACAAAATTTGCTAACAAAAATATGATTTATTTGTTGATGTTTTGTACAAACATGTTCATTAAATTCCTATTTTTACTAAAGATTCACGGGCTTGGCTTGAAGCTTAGAAGCTTGGCTTGGCTTGGTTTGAAAAAGCTTTAAAAATCAAGCTACGCCTGCCGTTCGAAAAAGCTTGACGTTTCACACCAACCCAAGCTTCTTCTAACATTTAAAAAGCTTGAATTTTCAAGCCACACTAAGCCTTCGACTGTCAAGTAGCTTGGTTGAAAACAAGCTTTTTCAAGCTTTTCTTAAGAAATGTTGACGAGGCCGACAAAACCGTAATTTTATGCTGGTAACGTTCTTTCTCATTGCTTCGGCACTTTTTGCGAACTTCTAAGAATTGGAGTTCCCAAAAGGACAAGCCTTCATTAACTGACAGTCTAGTAAGCTTCAAAAATTTGTAAATAGGAAACTATATCCTTCATCATTGTTATTATGCAAAGACCACTTATTTTCTCAATCTGAACCAACTAATCGCACACCGGAGTTCGCGAACACAATCAAGTACATATTTCTGAAATCTCGGGTGATTTAAAAGAATGTATTAATAATCTATAAAAACTCAACCATAATTTACAGTTAATTTATAATCTTTTAACAATTACGGGGGCTTATTTGTCGATATTCTTCGATGCTCAGCCAAATGGTTCCTCATATATTTGTCTATTTAACTCGCTAATTAGATCGAAGTTAGAGTATGTATCAACTGTTTGGAACCCTATGTATGATTGTAATATTAATATGATAGAAAATGTGCAGAAAAGATTCCTTAGAATCGTCTGTAATAAATATTATATCGAAATTTCTCATTACCATAACAGACTGAAATATTTCAATATTTTGTTTCTTGAAAACCGAAGAATTTTGCTAGATATGATGTTTCTTCATAAAGTATTTAATAATATGTTATACATAGATTTAATCTTGCCATAATTTTTATGTGAGTTATAAATGTTCTAGATCCAACAAATTATTTCAATTACCTCGTACTATCAAAACTCTCCGGTTAACAGGTTGATGTCAAATTATAATTCAACTTTTTATCATGTTCATTTTTTCACTCTTTCGCTTGGTAAATATAAAACTTGTATTACTTGTAATTTAAAACAAAGTTAATGTTTACAACTATTATTGTGTTCAATTTCTTTTCTGCAGTTTTGTAATTCATCAATTTATTTTTTGTAAATTGGTGTGTACCTATTATTAGTCTTAACGACTGTTGGTACTCCTTGTACATTTAAATAAATAAATAAGCATGCACTTCTGTGTCTAAATTAATTGCATGTACTGGAGACAATGTTGGCTGTATAATATTGTTTATAAAATAAATATAGGTAGTTACACGACATATTTTCATATATTAAAAATTATTTCTTTATATATTATTTATGTATTT
This sequence comes from Harpalus rubripes, assembly GCA_963082715.1. Classification (NCBI taxonomy): domain Eukaryota; kingdom Metazoa; phylum Arthropoda; class Insecta; order Coleoptera; family Carabidae; genus Harpalus; species Harpalus rubripes. Next base: position 1,613,181 of record OY720449.1, read on the forward strand.
CGTGTGGAGTAATACGAATTATAATTTTATTGGTTTTCTAGTATAAGTTATAATAAAATAAAACTAATTTTTATATTTAAAGTATCACGAGAATAGACCAGATTATTAATTTGTACGCAATCCTATATTTAACCAAAGATTTAATACAGATTTTAATTGAATTTTTATGCATGATTTAATAATATCGTAGCATTTGCATTAACTCAATTCAGAATTTATTTGCAATCGTTTTGAATTTATCATTAAATTCATACACCGTAGGGAGATTTATCGATTTGTTAAGAGCTTAAATTCATTTCAACATAATGTCATGGATAATTCAAAATTCGTGAGATGAATATTGAAAATTATTTTTTTCATTATCGGGAAAAGTTTAATATATTTTTTCAGATATTTAGATTTAATTTAGAAACTATAATAACTAAATTTAAATATTCACCAAAGATAATGAATTATATTATATAACATTATATCTATGTCCTTTCAATAAAGTGTACGGTTATCCAAAAAGTGCGGGTACTTGAAAATTTAAAATGTTTCAAAATATCAAATAAATGCTAGAAATTTCTCTGAAGATTTTTGACCAGTAGAATCAAATCAAATGCAATTGGCGCTTGCCCATTAGTGACGCCGTTTTCTCTGGTGTACTACAGATATATGTCTGCATTATAGTCTTAAAGTGCATTCACAAATGAAAATTAGGTTTAGATTTATGGTTTATACTTTAGATTTAAAGACTTTGGCCGCATATTATGTAATGACTCCATTCACACTTCAGAATTTAGGGTCTCTGAATCCAAATCATAAAGCTAAACATTGCAAGGTCCAAACTTTAGGTTTATGATTTAGTTTGACGTCACAAACTTCACCAATGAGAACGAGTCTGAAATGATATAGATATATACACCCATCTTTATTTAGTATCCACTTCGTGGATTTGGCTTTATAAACAAATGCGAGAAGAACATGGAGACTGTCATAACTTAATTGCTAAAATATAACCAATAATGCCAAGCGAATGACAGTTTCACGGCGCACAGGTGTCTTGTTAAATACTGCTCTACCGATATTTTAATCGTGTTTTTGAAGCATTTACACAGATGTCTGTACATATAAAAACTAATTTTCAGGTAATTTATACTTACATTTCTGAATGACTTACTTAAACCTAAACAAAAACCATAAACCTAATTTTCATTTGTGAATGCACCTTATACGAACGTTTCATATTTACCTTTCAGTGGTACGTTTATTGATACTGCTAAGTTTATGAAATGAGACCATAAAGTAATTGAATTCAATAAAGTTCTCAGATTGGCAACCAATGAGTTTATCAGAAACGATCAGATTATCAAATTATTAATTTAGAAAGAAAATCCATTTTCTGAAGCAATTCCGATGTAAAAGGTGAGGGCCCCTGACCCGGTATCCTGATTAGTCCGTTATGTTGAATGTTCCACGTTCAACATCTATTCGTATTCGATGAAATGGTTGACGATTGTACGATACGCACTCAAGAAAGAGGGTTAATAACTTTTTTTTATGGAAATTGTAAATGAATGTATACGGGTAATGTAGCATAAACTCGACAGTTAGATTCCCGAAGCCGAAAACTATTAAACAAAATTACTGTTGTGTCCGATTGATTCGAAACCCACTACAATCTATAGATTCCCTTTTAGAAATTGTTAGCGAGTAACCTGCACCATACAAATTCATGTAAAAATGCTATTAAAACAGTAAATCCTGGAGAAGATAAAAGGACTCATTTCTTTCAAATTAATATATATATATATATATATATATATATATATATATATATATATATATATATATATATATATATATATATACATAATGGACAGAGTAGAGGGAAGTAAAACGAATAGAGTAGTTTTTGGAATGAAGAAATACGCTGACTGCAGTCGGCTGAACATTCATTTTTATCTATTGCCGACGTTTCGCTACTAGTTGTGGCTTCATCAACGTTATTGTCTTTGTCCTGTTGAAGCCACAATTATTAGCGAGACGACGGGGGTAGATGAAAACAAAATACTATATTGTAATTCAAGTGAGCACAGGGCATCATTGCAAATTGAGTACAAAATAATCGTAAGAGTTTTACAATGGCCCTTTCCCATGTGTATTACATTTTTTTAACATTACAAGTGAAAATTACATTTTTCAGTTAATAATACAAGAAATAAAAAAAAACACATCATCGTTTGTACAAATACATATATTCATGTCTCATTACAAAATAATTCTCACATATATTTGCAAAATCTATGGTATATCCTGAAATTTTCTTTTTCTACTTTCCTTCTCTTTTTCTTTATATTCGTCATTTTTTCGCAAATTCCTTTAATATTCTTTTTTATGTATATTCTTTTGCGTTGTTGACTTTTTTGTATTTTCATAATCTTCATAATGATGTACAATATTTTTAACAGTGGCATACAAATATTTTTGACAGTGACATTTATGTGTCAATTACAAACATTTGAATTTCTTGCCATGAAGTAGTTTGATCTGAGATTTTTTACATCAAATTATAAAATAAATAAAATAAATATATCATCACGGCTTATTACCCATTGCTGGGTGTGCCAATCTGCTTTGTACACAGATATCGGTAATGATGACATATTTGCACATCAAATTATTTTATATGCATTTCTTTATCTCTAAATCTATGGAAGATATAATAATGAATTTATATTTATCAAATAAAGAATTTAATGAACTTTAATATAAGTATTTACATAAATTTTCGATAAATAATATTTAGATGATTTTTTCTTGTAACTACTACTTCCGGTTGTCCAATTGTTAGCAAAACTTAATCAACTCTTCCCGTTATTGCTAGATTTAGGAATCCGTAGTTAAAAATGTCTTGTCTTATAATATTTGAGAAATCGTGGATCCAACATACAAACACACACACATACACACACACACACACACACACACACACACACACACACGCACGCACGCACACATGCACGAACATCATCATAAAAATGTTATAATCGGATTCTAGGAATCTTAAAACGTGCTTATTCACTAAAGTCTGGATATGCGATTTTTAGCATGAATTCAATACCTGTCTTAATTTATTCAGCTTAATTTCAAATGAAAGGATAAATAGCTGTTTAAAATGATAGTGCTCGTATTCGTAATAATTCTAGCGTGATCCCCGTGTACAAAATAATAGTACATTATGTTATTAGGAGTAGAAAGCGGTCTTTTTGTGTTGAACCCAGCTATTGCAGCCGAGGCGCTAGCCGAGGCTAGGCAAGCTGGGTAAAACACAAAAAGGGCGTTCTACTCCGAATGACATATACTATTTTTTCTTCAAGTGTTTCAAAGAATTTTTTGACATTATTTTTGGAATTTTTTAATTGTAGTATTTGCAATTTCAGCCAAAGCTGGCTGTGTACACTACAAAACAAAAACGATACAACTGTCAAATAACAATTTGCAATATAATGTGTGTTGCTGTGATAACTGCCGCCGCCAGCGGTGAACTAAGACACTAACATTTTTTTACTAGTACAACAATAACAACATTTTTGTACTAGTAAGACAATGAACAACTTCTATAGTGTGCGTACAGTAGCATAATATGAATATTATAATACGCTTGAAGAAAAAACAAATTTTTTGTTTCCCTTGTGGGGCAGAAAGCGGTTGCGTTGAAAATAAACTAATTACTGTCTACAATGCAGAAGTTTTTTTTTCATTTACATCGTCACATCAATATTTACCAGTTAAACAAATATTATAAAAGTTAATTGCGTAGTTCTTTAATAGATTTCTGTAAGTAGTGTTATATTTTTTTTCTATTTCGGCTTTCATTTTTTATTCTATTAGCTTTGTGTATTTATTACATTCCAAATAACAAAATGTCATCAATTTTTTTTTAAGAATGAAGCCATTCTAACAAATAATATGCATGCTAGAATGTGACATTCTAATACCGAAATAGAGAATAGTATATTTTATAACTAGTATGGAATAGATAATTTCCGCGCGAGCGAAAAGTTTGTACGGTGTCGCGAGTGGCGGAAATACTATTCCATACGAGGTTTAGACTATACTTTCTCTAACACTATTTAAAAAATATATTTTGCTCAACACTTGACATTTTTGCAAAAAATAATAAAATATTATTGTTATGTCATAAAAGAAATAATTTTTATTTAACTTACCATGTAAAAGCTTCAAAACGCGTAAAACAAGACGTATAATTAGATTTTGTAATCATTTCTTTTATAATTTGACAGTTAAGGCAGTTGAGGTGACAAAATAAAAGAAACAAAGCCGTCTTGATTTTGAAAACAATTGTGTTTCCCATGTATTTTAAATGGGTGAATTGAAAAACTGGTGGTCTGTGACTGCCTATTACGAAATATTATTCCGTAACAGTATGACGGAATGTCCTCATTCTGTAACAGTTTTCACTTATAGAATGTATGAATTCCATAGTAGTGTTAGAGAAAATTAGTTCTTACATATGTAGGTATGTATACTACAGATTAAACACCATTCATAAATCAAAATAATAGAGAAATTTTCAATTTATATTTGTAAGGAGAGAAGATATGAATCATATTTCATATACTCCAAGTTTTTCGAAATTTGATTAAAATAAACTTCCTATATTTAAAATTATCAAATAACACGATGGTGCATATTTGCACATTTCTAAATGACATTTAATAAAAATCAACAAGAAATATAAATATCAATATATTTTTTCCAACCAATAAAAACAAGTATTTGAACTCTTCTTCATATGGAAATCTCGAAAGATTGTATTTCTTTTTCTATCGCTGTTCGTGTCTATCTAAAACTCATAGAATCCCACCAAATATTAAAGTTGTATAATTTATTATACGATTCTCCGTTCTTAAGCGTCTGGTGGGAGAAGCGAACAACCGGAAATAATATAGAATGCGATTGGGACGACTTCAGAATATGAGATGATGTGGTCGATTCAAAAGCATTGAATCAAAGCCCTCTAGAATAATATTTTGTTAATACCAAGAGACGTGTAGAGCAACACAAGATTATGCTTTTGTCGTTTTTCACTGAATTGTGAAATTTCTATGAGATTGTGGGTGTTTTGTAAATTTTTCTGCAATGTAAAAAAAATGAGTATGGAATATTTCAATGGATTTTAAAATTCTTGAACTGCTGTCATGTTTTACTCAAAATTTTAATCCTCGTGTAAAAAATAAATCAACAATTAAGTGTTATTAATTCAGTTAATACGTTAAAGCTTTACTTATTAAAAATACATACACAAATAATAAAACAAATTAATAAATAATGGGGTCTCGTGGCCGCGTGCCTGAGTGTCAGGTCGCGAATCTGGAGAACCGGGTTCGATCCCGACCGACGCCAAATATTTCGAATTTTAAATGGCCCAAAATTGTCACCTGTGCTGCACTCTTCACGCCAGTAATGACTGCCCGTGAGGTGACGCCTGGTAAGCGCCCGCAAGGTGCAAATATTTCATTATTACCGATATCTGTGTACACCCAGCAATGGGTAATAAGCCGTGATGATATACCGTGCGTTTTATTTAACGTGAAACATGGGATTTGTCATATCCATAGTAACCATATGACAGCAATGTATAAGAGCGTTCCATTTAAAATAGAACATAGCAACTGAAATATGTATTTTTTTAATCATTTTAGAAATGAAAAAAAAGATTGCAAGAAATATAGACATTTAATAGATGGTTATACACAATACAATTTATAATAATTCAAAAATCCCCCCATTCACAACTAAACAATGTCCCAGTCGGTTATAGAACTCATTAATAACATTATTTATTTGGGCGACCGTAATTGTTTCAGATATGTGTTGAATCTGAATTTTCCATTCATCTAAATTTAAAATATTTCCAGTGTATACATTAGATTTCATAAATCCCCAGTAAAAAAAATCCAGTGGTGTGAGATCGGGGGACCTAGCGGGCCACGCAATTTCTCCGCCACGTCCAATCCAACGATGTGGAAACATTTGATTCAAATAAGTTCTTACAATTTGAGCATTGTGTGCTGGGGCACCATCATGCTGAAACCATATTTGTGTAATATCTAATTCTCTAACTGCAGGTACTACTCGATGTTGTAGTATGTCCAGATATTTTTCAGCAGTGAGGTTTCCATCTATGAAGAATGGTCCTATAATACTCGTACCTATCAATCCAGCCCATACATTAACCTTCTGTGGTCTCTGTGTTCTGGTATTATTAAATAAATACAAATTTTCCCTACTCCAGTATCTACAGTTTTGCGAATTCATTTCACCGTGTAAATAAAATGTTGCTTCATCAGTAAAAAGTATCTTTTGGAGTAATTTTCCATTGTTATTTATATTTTCAAACATAATTTCACAAAATGTGATTCTATGTTCACTGTCACCAACAACCAATTCTTGATGGTTTTGAAAGTGGTACGATTTAAAATGTTCTTTCCTTAGTAAATGATGTACACTGGTTTTGCTTACACCCGCAACTTGCCCTATCGTCTTCGTAGATAATCTATTATTTCGGCCATTTTCACCTCCGTTAAAACATTATTTCGTCTTGTTTTCTTTACATGTTCACGTTTAACGCAACCATTTCTCTTGAAATTGTGAACAATTCGTAATATAGTTGAAGCACTAGGTGTTGGTCGATCAGGAAATGATATACGAAATAAATCAGATACCTGTCTGAGGCTAACATCTGCATTATACCACTGAATTATTTGCACTTTTTCTTGAACGGTATACATTATTTTTAACTTAGAAGTAACAATACAACCCTAATTGACAGATAATATTTACTTGACATTGACAGCCTATGTTCTATTTTAAATGGAACGCTGTTATACACTGCTGTTATTTAGTTGCTATGGAAATTGCAAATCCTATGTTTCACGTTAAAAAATACTCACGGTATTTATTTATTTATAATAAATAATAAATTTTTTCATTGCAAACAAAAGTAATTTAATTTCAATATTGTTTTATAGTTCCTCAGTCATTAAAGCCATTATTGTTTTTAAAGCATTCGCTGTTAGAAGCTAATATCTGAATCTCTTTCAGCATCTTTGACCCCGGAAATATTTCTTTAAAGCAGTTCTGTCTGTAGTGTTGCAGAAGACAGAACTTAGTCAATACACGGTTGATTCAGTTTTGGCAGCAAGATTTTTGTTTCTGTGCTATCTCGAAAAAGGGCAGTAATATTTAAAATCTAATCTCAAAAAGAGATAGAATATGGCAAATAGGGCCTAGTCATACAAAAAAAAAACTCATTTTCTAGTGTTTCTTCTTTTACAAAACATGAGTTCTTGTCTTGCTAAGTAATTTTGCATTACGGAGCATAATTAGCTCCCAATTTTAAACGAAACTGACGGGGTTGTGGATTCGGACCGTAACCAATCATAAACGTCAATGACTCAATCTTTACCCCTGCTGCATACCTGACGATTGATGATATTTGATATAAAATTAAATATACATCGAAAAATATTTTGTATTTATCTCTCTAAAACCCATTATGAATAGCTTTAATAAAATGCTGGTATATTTGAACTATCTATAATATAATATTGCAAGAGTGCAAGAATGCAAGAAAATGTTAGAAAATTTTGATATTCTTGCATATCTCCTGCAAGACAGATTTTTGTCTTGTCTTGCAACGAAATATATTACTCTTGTCTTGTTCTTATCTTGCATATTCTGCAAGAACAAGAAAAATGCAAGACTTTCGTGAAACACGACATTTACAACCTTGTTATTCTAGACCCGCGATTTGTTAATTTCGAATTTAGAATTTTATTCACATTAATCTCAATTAAGTTATAACTTTAATCTAGGACTCAGCGACGCCTAATGAATTATTTTTAATATTTTAGTAGTGTATGTTATTTTAGCATATTTGTGAATTCAGAATTGTTTACGTTTTATATTTGTTTTGTAATTTATTCTGCGCTCATACTACAGAAAATACTATTATGTGAATATAATGATATAAAAACGCTTTATTCGAAAGCATCTTTATGCTGATTGCATGCTTATGATAAGGTTAAAGTTGTAAACTTTGTGTAATGACATAAAATTTCTATATTTAGATGAAATTTTCAAACTTTCTCGCTTTTAAAATCTTATTATAGTATGAAGTAAGATTATGTTAATTTGTTTTCTTGCATGTCTTCGGCTAATTTTATACACAAACAATGCAATAGTAGCGTTACTTAAATTACACTAAATAATAGAACTGTATTGTGCAGCACATGCAGAAAAGCATAAATGGGATTTGAGAATTTTGGTATGAGACGAAATCGATAGCTAGAATCACAAGAGTGATTCCGCAAAAGGGACTCTTAACTTAATCTAATGAGATATGACGTATGTAATACGACGAACTATTTGTCGTAAGTGATACTACTATTTATCATGATACTGTAAAAAACATAAATGAGAGTGATTTATAGACGACTGGAAACGTATCATCAAATTCAATTTTTATACACTGGCAAAACTCAAAGTCCACTAGTCAACTTATACAACAGTGTCGAAGTTGGTAAATTTTGTTATAAGTAGTTGACAATAGTTATTATTATGAGCTATACCTTACGTGCTTTCAAAACAGGTCTAGTAGACGGAACTCGTCGATTCTGCGCCATCGCAGTTGATGGACTAATTGTTAAGTAAAGTGATTTGGTATTTAATAAAAATTAATATAGTAAATAAATAAATATTCTATTTCTAAAATTGAAGCATTTTTTCTATATTTTATTATAAAACACAATTTTCTTATTTAATGTTATACAATTTGTATGAACTCAATGATTTTTGCAAAATGGTACTTCCGACACTAATTTATGCACGCGAAACTTGGGTAACACTAAAGGTGCATTCACAAATGAAAATTAGGTTTAGATTTATGGTTTATACTTTCGATTTAAATACTTTGGCCGCATATTATGTAATGACTCCATTCACACTTCAGAATTTAGGGTCTCTAAATCCAAATCATAAAGCTAAATATTGCAAGGTCCAAACTTTAGGTTTATGATTTAGTTTACGTCACAAACTCCACCAATGAGAACGAGTCTGAAATGTTATAGATATATACACCCATCTTTATTTATTAGTATCTACTTGGTGGATTCGGCTTTTTAAACAAATGCGAGAAGAACATGGAGATTGTCAGAACTTAATTGCTAAAATATAACCAATAATGCCAAGCGAATGACAGTTTTACGGCGCACAGGTGTCTTGTTGAGTGCTGATCTACCGATATTTTAATTTTGTTACGCAATTGCGTATCGTAATGACTTTCATTTCGATACGCAATTTTTTGTTTTAGACGGTTGGTATTAGATGACGTTTCTTTAACCCATTTTTACCTAATTTATTTTTAGTTAATTGACAATTTTAATAATATAATGTCGAAATTATTATTATTATTTTTTATTTAGAGAAGATTATTTACATGAAAATGTAGAAATGGTTACAAATATAATCACAAATTGAGTTAGTAAATGTTATTATAGAAGGCGCAAAATATAAAAAATAGTATAAAGAACTCATTTTATAAGACTTTTTTCGCACTTGTCAATTTCAGAATTTCAGAATTCTAATTTTTGACGCGTGCGAAAAAAACATGTCTTATAAAACACGTTGTTTAATATACTATTTTGAAGCATTTACACAGATGTCTGTACGTATCAAAACTAATTTTCAGGTAATTTAAACCTAAACAAAAATCATAAACCTAATTTTCATTTGTAAATGCACCTTAAAAGAACATAAATCAAAAATCAGTGCTATGCAAACGAAATACCTTAGGAAAATTAGATGAAGAGCCAGAATAAGAAACGAGCAAATACGAAACGAATTGGAACAAAAACTGATTACAAAAGGATGAAAACGAGATGGTAAAGAAAATAATAGAAACGAAAAAGCAAAATAAAAGAATGAGGGGCAAACCAAGGAAACAAATCCGCATAAAACGAGCGTCCACTGGAATTAAAAAATCTAACCCAGGACGGGTGCAGGATGGGAAGCATGGATAAAAAACAGCTTAAATACAACAACTCAAGCAACGCCCTATTAGCATCAGATCAAATGTGAAGAAGAATTTTTAAAAACGGATTTTGTTCGAAAATCTTTTAATCTTTACTTAATTGGATTTTAAATCAGTTAGATTAACCTATTAGTCAATTCTTCATGAAACAAAAACTTGTATTTATAAAAATGATTTTTTCTTCGCTTGTTAAAAAGTTTTTTCATTCGTTTTATTATTAATATTTTAGTATGAGTAAAAAGAAATAAAAAGAAAGAAAAATTGCTAGTTCCTCGTCATCTTAGAAACATTTATGAAACTGGTTCCAATTACATATTTGTTTTAGTTAATAATTACCGATTTTAGATAAATAAAAATATCGGTTTTAGTTTCGATTAAAAAATATGTTTTTTAATTTAAAATGTAACTGGTTAAAGTCGCTTGAAGCTGAAGTAGATGTTTGTTTTCATAGGTACATTCAAAACCAAATTCCATGAACAACAATGTAAGTTTAATATGATAAAAGCATGTATTATTTTATCTTCTTATGTTCAATCTATTTAGTTATAAATAATCAAAGCTTGTGTAACATCTTGAAGATGGTTTCCAAAGTTTTCGCACATACCAAATCTTATTAAACTATGAAATAAGATTATTTAAGTGTATTCAGTTTTCTGGGAAGTCTTTGAACTTTGCTAAACATATATAAGTAATTACAGAGTAATGCAGATAGTTGACAGTCGCCTAATAATTAATAAGTGCGGTTACTGAGCAATAGGTCAGGGTTCAATTTCTGAACATGGGCGGTACTATTAACAATTAAAGCTGAGACAAACTAACTGTAAATATATTAATACTGCTTCTTGTACAAGTCTATACAATTAGGTAATTAAGCAGAATTCATTGTTTTTTCCTGGATCTAGGAATTACATTTTGTAGTAATTTCATATTTACCGAGCATATAAATAATATCTGCAATTCTTCCAGCAAATCTCTAGGTTTTATAATGAGAATCTCAAGATTTTTCAGTGACAATAATGTCCTAAAATCCCTATATTATGCTTTTGTCTTGAGCAAACTCGAGTATGCGTCCCTAATTTGGTATCCCTACTACACATATCAAGGTCAAATGGTAGAGCAAATTCAACGAAGATTCTTAAAGTATCTCTGTTTTAAAATAGATAAAGTCTATCCTGATAGAGGTGCTGACCAGGATTTGCTGCTGCAACGCCATTCAATGACATCCTTGGCTGAGAGAAGGGATATATCCAGTGCAAAGTTCCTTAGGAATATGATCCATAACAGGATTGATGCACCTTTCCTCCTGTCCCAGGTGCAATTCCATGTTCCTCGTCTGGGGTCCCGATTCAGCAAGTCATTTCAGCTACCGAATTTTCGTACCGACGTATTGAAGAACTCTCCCATTTTCATTGCTTGTAATGCAGCTAACAATATTTTTAATGATATTTTTATTTAATTTATGTTAATATTCTTAAATTCATTTATCTAATTGTAAATTTGTCCTGTAATTGGTATTCTGTTGGACAATAAATGTTATTATTATTATTATTATTATTATTATTATTATTATTATTATTATTATTATTATTATTATTATTATTATTATTATTATTATTATTATTATTATTATTATTATTATTATTATTATTATTATTATTATTATTATTATTATTATTATTATTATTATTATTATTATTATTATTATTATTATTATTATTATTATTATTATTATTATTATTATTATTATTATTATTATTATTATTATTATTATTATTATTATTATTATTATTATTATTATTATTATTATTATTATTATTATTATTATTATTATTATTATTATTATTATTATTATTCTGACAGTGACGATGAGATACTCGATTGACATCTGTCATCAAAATCGTTTGTGTTTACGTGGTATCCATAAGAACAAGGGATAAAGTTATCCGAGGTTTATACGACTGATTTCCATGGGATAAGAAATACTGGTGTTTATTCTATCTGAGGTTTATACGAGGTTTGTAAAATACAATTTTCAATTTTATACCTGGTATAGCGTTATACGACGTTTATCTAATGATTGTAAAAGTGGCCCTAAGTGAAGTACACTCTTTTTAATTTGTCAAGCTTTCGGTTATATTTGTAAGCATCCTCAGGACATTGTAATACAATAATGAATACGTACAATATGTTGTGAAATGTATATTTTTTAAATTATCTAAAGGTTATTTATAAGTCACCCCCTCTGGTGAAGCCACAGCTTTTTACGGAAATTTGTATTTTTGGAACTAAATTTTTGAGAATCAATATAAATGTTGATGACAACCTTGCCTTAGATTTTTTATAGTAAATTCAATTATAGATTTGTTTGGTAAACAAGTACCTTCTTCAGTTAAGTTGTCTGAAATGAAAAAATAAATTAAGATTTTTTTATATGATGTTTTTCATTTTGTACAGGTTTCAAGTGTCAAAGTATTTTTAAAAATAGTCCTTTATAATTTTCTTTTTTCACAGAATTTATAAAAAGAATCACTTTTACTGTACTTATTTATTTAATAAAACACAAATTTGTAATACCACATTAAATCATGCTAAAAATTGGTATAAAATTATAATTTTTGAAAACTATTGTTATTCATTTTGATTCAATTCAAATACAGATTCCTATGAAACTGAACAGCTTAAATAACATATTAGCACACACTTATATCATATTTGCATACACAAGAAACGCGCGCGATTAGGGTGGATATAACGCTTGTATTTCAAAAATTAATATTGTTTTGATACAACATGAATTTTAATGCTCGTTTTGACAGTGCTGTCGTTGTATCGTAAGTTCGCTTATTATTTTATATATATTAACTTGGTACATAGCCGTGCGTATAGCGCTTTTTTACCTCTCGCTAAGAGAGGTATTGTATTCATGCTAAAAATAGAATATCCCGATTTTAGTGAATAAGCACGTTTTAAGGTCCCCAGAATCCGATTATAACATTTTTACGATGATATGTGTGTGTGTGTGTGTGTGTGTGTGCGTGTGTGTGTGTGTGTGTGTGTGTATGTGTGTGTGTGTGTGTGGATGTGTGTGTGTGTGAATGTGTGTAGATGTTGGATCCACGATTTCTCAAATACTATAAGACTTAAGACATTTTTAACTACGGATTCCTCAATCTAACAATAATGGGAAGAGTTGATTAAGTTTTGGTAACAATTGGACAACCGGAAGTAGTAGTTACAAGAAAAAAATCATCTAAATATTTTTTATCGAAAATTTATGTAAATACTTATATTAAAGAACGTTAAATTCTTTATTCGATAAATATAAATTCATTATTATATCTTCTATAGATTTAGAGATAAAGAAATGCGTATAAAATAATTTGATGTAAAAAAATCTCAGATCAAACTACTTCAAGGCAAGAAATTTAAATGTTTGTAATTGACACATAAATGTCACTGTCAAAAATATTTGTATGCCACTGTCAAAAATATTTGTACATCATTATGAAGATTACGAAAATAAAAAAAACTCAATAACGCAGAAGAATATACGTAAAAAAGAATATAAAAGGAATTTGCGAAAAAATGAGGAATATAAAGAGAAAGAAAAGGAAAGTAGAAAAACAAAATTAAATATAAAGAAAATGTATGTATTATACATAATTTATATTAAAATATCCCCTAGATTTTGCAAATATATGTGAGAATTATTTTGTAGTGAGACATGAATATATGTATTTGTATTTAAAAATATTTTTTATTTTATGCGTACCACCAGGTAAAATATCTGGCGAGATGAATGTGCTGACCACATCAGATTTTACTGTAAGTACCAATGATACTGACACTGTCAGTATCTTATTTTTCGGAACATTCCCTAAGATGATGTCTTCGGTTTTTCTCGCGAATCGTGCCTAAAGAAATTTTCCTAAAAACAAAAAAAAAACTGCTAGCCATCATTCCAGCAGACATCAGTTTTATATTTCTGTATATTGTGAACAGAAACGAGAGTAATTATTTTTGCTTAATTTTTACTGGTAGAAAATATTCCGTTGTAGTTTATAATGTCCCCAAACGACGATACATCTAAACTGTCAAACTGTAATCATCTGTTCATCGTTGCTATTGATCTTTCTCAAGTAAGGGGTCTCTATGGTGACATAATCATTGGCGCGTACTTGATTAAAATTATATTCTAGACACTTTTGGTGGTTACAAGATAAATTTTGTATGAATTATATGATTAATGTTAATAAATGAGTGTGTGTGAATACTGAAAGAACGGATTAAAAACTAATGCAGGAAAATAAATGATGAAAAACGAGTATGCGTGTCCTTTATTCCTTTGGTATTCATGCGAACATGAATTTGTATTTATTCTAGATATTCAAAGGGTTAATTGGAGTAGAATTTATTATCTATTATGTATAAAGGAAATTTAAATTGCATATCTAATAGAGTTGCTTGAAATAAATTCTGAAACTTAGCGTATAACTGCTACAATATATATCTCTCCATTGAGGGTATTTTTATTCCTCGTATATCAAGTCGTAATTTACCCGTAGCCCTAGCGGACCAATTTTTATATTAACAATGAGTTAATATTTAGTAGTACATTTGAAATAAATTGTGAAAAATCTTGTAGTCATCGGGATTCGGACCCAAGACCTTCATTTTGTGACTGCTCCATCTCGATGGCTAAAATGATCTTCTATTTAGCGTATAACTGCTGGTTCAAAACATGTTTAAATGCGGTGGTAATCACAATCCCACATCTAATAACGTGACGAATAAAAATATCCTTAATTGAGTGATATACTAGCAGTTATACGCTAAGTGGAAAATCATTTCATTCATAGAGATAGAGCAGCATATAGCTTAGTTGGTAGGAGCGTCATTTCGGAAGGTGAAAGTCTATGCACCCAAAAAAAATTTTAATCGTGCATAGATGCTACTTTCAGGTAGGATCTATGCACCCCAAAAAAAATTTAATCGTGCATAGATGCTAATTTCATGTAGTATCTATGCATGGAGTTTACTCCAACGTTGACACACTAACTCTTACTGGTGGACACTTGGATGGGTGGCGTCCACGACTTCGTGAGAAGGAAGAACACACATATACTCACTATATTTACTGATTAACAACTAAAGTTTTATTTACATGTTTACATTATTAACTAATACAACTAAGCCTAACATGATACATTCCGTAACCCAGCGAGCGGGCGTTTATCACGCGCCCCAAACTAAAACAACACTACATGTTCCGACAAGTAACGTCTTCACGACGCAATTAAAGTTTTTAGTTTTTCGTGGACGCCACCCATCCAAGCGTCCACCAGTTAGAGTCAGTGTGTCATCGTTAGGCCGGTTACACACTAGGCGGTTTTTACCGCAGCGGTAAATTGACCGTCGCCGTCGTTCCTTCAGTGGTACGAAGAATCAAATGGGAGTTTGCACACTAGGCGGAAGAAAAGCCGCGCGGTAGATTTCCCGTTGGCGGTAGCTATGCTGCCGCCTACTACCACTGGCGCTGACGGTAGTTTTGCCGTCGCCGCCTAGACAGTGGCACATGTGAGCAAATGGGCGCTTCCACATTCAGCGACATTCTCGCCGCTTGCAAGTGTTGGTAGTACACAGTTTTATTTTGAAAAGAGTACAAAATCGAAAAATGAGTGACGTAGATTACAATCTTCTTCATCAAATGACAAAACAGATACGAAAATAATTAAAAAACTTGGTGTCGTCATTCCTCAAATCTTCAAATAATGTATTAAAAGCTCCAAATTCTTTTCTCTTTTGGTTGATTTGATGGATTCAAATAAGGCGATTTTTTCTTTTCCTATTTCTCCGTCGACGGTATAACCATAAAGCGAGAATTTTTTGGCCGTTCATTTTAAATTTACCCAATTAAATAACTTGTCAATTGGCAAAGTCACCAACTCGAGCGGCTGCACTTTTATCGTTAATAAGCTACGGCGCTTTTACCGCTTAGTGTGTAAACACATCAAATTCTGTAGGCGGCGACGGCCAATTTACCGCCGCGGTAAAAACCGCCCAGTGTGTAACAAGCCTTTAGCGTAAGCAGAATTAGTAGTAGGCCGTATCAGCCTAGGAGACCCCCTCGTGTTACATTGCACAGTATGACAAAATCTTTACCCTAATTACAAGTAAGCGCAAATTTAAACGTAAAAAAAACTTGACTTGTTTGTAAGTTCATTGTCTTCTTTGTTTGTTTAATGCAAGCTTGAGCATTATATTATTACAACCGCAGTTTCTGTGCCAAACTTCTTATGTCCAAGATTACGAGTATCCTATTATTTTCGTTCCAATGATTCGTGAAATCAGATCTGGGTCTTGTCTTGTTTTGCTGGTTTGTCATATTTTCTTATGCATTGGAGCTCATTAGAATTTGAGATAAGATAGCAAGAACTAAATACGAACTTTACTTGTTTAAAGTTTATGCCACAATGTTTTTACTCTCCTGAAGTCTGTAAGTGTGTTATTCGGAACCAGAATAATTGCAGATAACAAGTTCTGGATTAAATTGAGTGAATAGTGAATCGTATTTGTTGAATAAAAAGTAAAGTGCCATTTCTGATTATCTGATTTACACCAAAATTTAATGGTTTCTTTCCATATTAGAATAAAAAATCTGATGTGGCCAGCACATTACCTTCCGTCAGTTATATGAGGTATTTACGAAAATTCTACCGGTGAACTGTTACCGGTAAACAGCTTTTTATCAGGTTATAGCTACCGGAATCGATATTTTAAGAACGCAAGTGGTAAACAGGCTAGATCCATAACCTATAAAAAAATTGAAAATTTAAAACAGGTTAGAAATTTGACGTAGTTAACAAACTGAGCACTACTTTGAACACATTTCCACTTTTAACGCGCGCGCTTCGCTTTGCATCACTACCTTTTTTGAGATTAGATTCTTCATGAATCCGGTAGATGTATCTAGTAGATATTGTACAATTTTCGAACACGGTAACTTTCTACCACTCGTGTTTTCGAACACAGTCGGTAGATGCGGTATCTACCGGTAGAATTTTCGTAAATGCCTATGTATTTTCTATAAAATCCATACAGAAAGTTCCTTGTACATTACCTTTCGGCAGTTGTATGTATTTTATATAAATTCCATACAGAAAGTTCGGAGCAAAAAGATCCTATATTTAGAGTAAAATTATAACATAAATATACTACGAATATGTCAATTGCACTTGACACTGACATCTTTCAAAATTTTCTTAATATAGTAGCTGTTTCTATCATAGCTGGCTAATTTATGAAATCTAATTTCTTTATAATTTTATAACTCTATATCCATTTAATATGAAGTATAAAATTCAGTCAAATCGTATAGAGAATACAATGTTCTTTAATATTTATAATAACATTAAATGTGAAAAAATGATATATAACATCGTTTTTTTACGGAAAACTATGAAAATCTTCAAATTAGGGTACTTCCGGTTTGGAATTAATTATAATAGTTTTAGTTTGGAAAACTAGTAAGGATTTCTGTAGGTATCTAAATTTATAACACTTCATGAATAAAGGACATTGTAATACGTATATTATACCTTAAACTGGTACTCATTCTGTCATGAGTGTATATTTGATCTTTACAAAATTAAATTCTTTAACTTGAGAAGTTGAGAATGCCAAGGGTAAAGCACAAACCAAAGAAGATTTAGGAAATATTTGCGACTTCCATCTACTCCTAAATATTCCGACGACAAAGCCGCATCGAAAAGAAATATTGAGAGAGGGATTTCACAAAAAATAACTAAGTAGTTCAAAATATATGTATAAATATGGGAATTTATGTGCGATTTTTGAAAGGATTCAAAAATCTATAAATATTGTTCAGCAGTATGTTAACAAGATAATTTATTTTTGGGAAAATGTCACGTGTATAATAAATAAACATAATGTCACTGTAATTAAATTTTTAAAATGAACAAGCAATTTAAATTTTACAATTTTGTTTATGTTTCTCATTAGGTAAAAGCTTCGCAAATAAAAACTATAAAGCATTTTCAATTAAATTTATTTAGCAACGTAACATGTGTTACATTTTTAATTACGTTAAATACGAACTACTAATTTAGCTACCATTATTTACATAAATTTTTTTGATATTTATTATTTTTTGAGATTTAAACAATTTTTTTTATTATATAAAACGTGCTAATATTGTATGATGCATAAAATTTTAGCCTTTGATTAAATGTAAGCTTAACAGTCATGAGGTGACAACGTATGAAGTAAGAGGCAAAATATTTTGATAGGTATTTATAATATTCTTACTGTTTTTTCAAGAAATTGGTTCTATCTTTGCCATTATTTTGAACTACGTCTGGAATTTTATAGCATCTTATATCATTTCTACAACATTGAAGCTTGGCAGTTAAAGTTTTCGTTTAAAAATCATAAATATTATTTTTTCACTTTTAAATATTTTTGTAATATTCATAATTAAAATCTCTTTAAATACTCAATATATCAACCCCAAGAAACAATCCTAACACGTTGCCGTATCCGGTTAACCCATAGGACACTTTTAAATGAACCCCAAATTTAAGCATGTCGCATTTAATTAATTAATATTTTTTTGTAATTTGTATAGTTTATTTTCTAATGAATATCTCATTAAATACTCAATATAGCAACCCCAAGGAACAATCTTCGCACGTTGACGTATCCGGTTAACCCGTAGGACACTTTTAAATCAACCCTAAATTTGAGCCTGCCACATAAAATTAATTAATAATTTTTTGTAAGTTGTATACTTGATTGTCTAATGAATATCTCATTAAATAATCAATATAGTAAACCCAAGGAACAATCCTAGCACTTTTCCGTATCCGGCTAACCCGTAGGACACTTTTATATCAACACTAAATTTGAGCCTGTCACATTAAATTAATTAATAATTTTTTGTAAGTTGTATAGTTTATTGTCTAATAAATATCTCATTAAGTACTCAATATAGCAACCCCAAGGGACAATCCTAGCACGTTGCCGTATCCGGCTAACCCGTAGGACACTTTTAAATCTACTCTAAATTTGAGCCTGTCACATAATTAATTAATAATTTTTTGTAAGTTGCATAGTTTATTGTCTAATAAATATCTCATTAAATACTCAATATAGCAACCCCAAGGGACAATCCTAGCACGTTGGCGTATCCGGCTAACCCGTACGACAGTTTTAAATAAACCCTAAATTTGAGCCTGCCACACAAAATTAATTAATAATTTTTTGTAAGTTGTATAGTTTATTGTCTAATAAATATCTCATTAAATACTCAATATAGCAACCCCAAGGAATAATCTTAGCACGTTGCCGTATTCGGATAACCCGTAGGACACTTTTAAATCAACCTTAAATTTGAGCCCATCACATTAAATTAATTAATAATTTTTTATAAGTTGTGTAGTTTATTATCTAATGAATATATCATTAAATACACAATATAGCAACCCATCACAGACATAAATTGAACTGTACGACTGCGATTCCATTTTGCAATATTAATAATTTGCGAGTATGAAGCTGTCTTGAACTGAACAATAAGACTGTTTATAGTTGGCTTGAAATTAACAACTTTCAGAAAGCTTCAGCATGACAGAAACAAGCTTGAAATAAGCTCTCAACAAGAGTATCTGCTTAATTATCATTTATTTTATGTGTAAGTACTTCATTAAAGCAGTTTGTAACTCATTAATAAGATTATATTTTGTAATATTCGTTGTTTTATTTTGTTTTTCTTTAATTTATTTAAACTCTTTTACATATTTGTACAAAATATTCCAAGCAAATACAAAATTGGTTTTAATATGTGCAAGTTTCATGAAAAACAGACTTAAATTTTGTTTTTACTTCCCGTCATACCGTAAGTACGGGAGATAATGTAATCGTACCAAAAATTCGACGGTGAGTTTTCAGTAAATAAGCACGAATTCGAGGCCCCACAACACGTTTTTACTATTTTTACGATGATGTGCGTGTGTGTGTGTGTGTGTGTGTGTGTGTGTGTGTGTGTGTGTGTGTGTATGTGTGTGTGTGCGTGTGTGTGTGCGTGTGTGTGTGTGCGTGCGTGCGTGTGTGCGTGTGTGTGTGTGTGTGCGTGCGTGCGTGTGTGCGTGTGTGCGTGCGTGCGTTCGTGTGTGTGTAATGTGTGTGTGTAATGTGTGTGTGTGTGTGTGTGTGTGTGTGTGTGTGTGTGTGTGTAATGTGTTTGTGTGTGTGTGTATGTGTGTGTGTGATGTGTGTGTATGACGATTTTTTCCACCACGATAACTCTTACAACAAACTTCCGAAAATTTCTATTTTTTTTATTTAAGCTTTCTATGTTCATAAAAAGGATTTATTAGATTTCGGGAAAAATTGGACAACCGAAAGCGGTACTTTACTTCATGCCCATAACAATTTTTAATGAAAAATTATATTAATATATAATGAAAAGCTTTTCAACTCTAGTATTTAAGACTTTTATATCAAGGGGAATAACATATTAGATTTTGGCTAAAATTAATAAAACGAAAGTGATAATTTACTTGAAGCACTGAACAGATTTTCGTGAAAAAATATGATATATTCCAAAACTTGTCAAATTTGGTATTTAAGACTTTTATATGAAAGAGTGCAACATATTATATTTTTTTCTAAAATTGATAAACCGGAAGTAATACTTTACAGAAGGCTATAAACAGAATTTCTTCAAAAAATATATTATCCAAAACTTATCAAATTTGTTATTTAATAATTATAATTTGAAACAATATATTAGATTTTGACTACACTTATATATGATAAACCGGAATCATGAAAGCATGAAATTAGGTACGTAACTTTTTAAATTTTTAAAATATTTTTTCTTTATTCGAAAAATTAACTTAAATATTAACCAAAAATCAATAATTTTAGTGCTTTGCACAGATATTGCAAAAATAAAAAGTTACAGACATCAAGTTTTATTAATAAATACGTTAAAAATAAGTAACTAATTCCTCACAGATTTTGCATAATTAATAAAAATGTAGATCCTCTTTTCGTTCATTTATAAAAGAGAAGAGGATTAGCTTAAGAGCAACCAATAGCTTAGTTTGTAAAAGCACTACCCCGGCAATGTAGAGCTCTTGGGTTCGAATCCCGTTGGCTGACATGATCTTTCCACAATTTATTTCAAATCAAAATTTATATTTAATTCAATAAAAGATGATTTCAGCTGATCTCGAAAAAATAATTGAAAACTGAAACGATCGACCTCTGTCGATTTCAATATTTCCGACTATCCCTCAAAAAATAATTATTGACGCGCCACTGGAATATACTCGTATATGACGGACTGATTTATAACTCCAGCTCTTCTGAAACAAAGCATAATTCATTCTCTCTTTACAGACTACCTCCTATGGACTACGGCCCGTCGTTCAACGACGCGGCTGTGTGGCCGTCGTCGTCTACGACCGTGCGGCCGACAACGCGCACCGTCGACAAGTACGAGATGATCTGGTGGGCGCAGCTGGCTTGGACCACCGCCTTCAGCTTCATGCTCATAATCGCCATCGGGGGGAATGTTATCGTTATCTGGATAGTCACAGGTGAGCAAGAAATAAAATGATCCGCAGAGAAATTCGGAGAATTCATTATTAAATGTAAGAATGAGTCTTGAAATCTTTTTGATGATTAAAGTGTCATTTTAAGCCACTGGAAGTAAAATGAAAATAAAATTACTTCAGTGCCTCTTCATGTTCAAAGATTAAAGTGTCGTAAGCTCAGCCTCAACGAAATTATAATTAAAATAAACAAGCAGTTTTTATGGTACAACAAGCTAATTAAATTAAATATCAAACATGTATATTTATCTTTATAATAAATCTTCCGTGACGTCTTCACTGACTTTATCTGAATATTTACCTCTCGTCATACCGTAGGTAAGGGAGGTAATGTAATCGTGCCAAAAATTCGATGGTAAGTTTTCAGTAAATAAGCACGAATTAGGGTCCCCAAAACACGTTTTTAATATTTTTACGATAATGAGTGTGTGTGTGTGTGTGTGCTTGCGTGCGTGCGTGTGTTTGTGTGTGTGTGTATGTGTGTGTGTGTGTGCGTGCGTGCGTGCGTACGTGCGTACATGTGTGTGTATGTATGTGTGTGTGTGTGTGTGTGTGTGTGTGTGTGTGTGTGTGTGTGTGTGTGACGATTTTTTTCGTCCACGATAACTCTTATAACAAACTTCCAAATATATTTATTTTCCGTATTTAAGCTTCCTGCATTCATATAACGAGTTGATTAGATTTTGGGTATAATTGGATAAATGGTACTGATACTTTTTATTTAATAAAAAACTATATTAAAATATAATCCAAGATTTTTCAATTTTAGTATCTGAGACTTTTATATCATGGGAAACAACATATTACATTTTGGCTCCAATTAATCAATCAGAAGTGATACTTTACTTGAAGCTCAGAACAGATTTTTGTAAAAAATATATTATTATATATTCTAAAACTTGTCAAATTTACTATTTAAGGCTTTTATATAACGGGAAGCAACATATCAGATTTTGGCTAAAATTGATAAACCGGAAGTAATACTTTATTTGAAGTTCTGAACAGATTTTCATGAGAAATAAATTGATACAATCCAAAACGTTTCAAATTTGGTATTTAAGACTTTTATATTAATGAGAACGACATATTAGATGTTTTCTAAAATTGATAAACCGGAAGTACTACTTTACAGGAAGCTATAAACAGATTTTCTTGAAAAAATATATTAAAACATGATCCTAAACATAAGATTTTGACTATACGTATATAATAAATAAAATATAATCCAAAATTTGATATTACAGACTTTTCTATTTATTGGAACAACAAATTAGATTTTGCTCACGAACGATCAACCGGAAGTGATACTTTACTTAAAGTTCATTGCTATTTCAAACATGGAATTGACGAAAGGTCATGTGTTGGCCACATCAGATTTTTTTTAATATATTCATTTTTTTCTGAATATTTATATTCTAAATTAAATTTATCTTGATAACGTTTTACATACGTAACAATTTATTGTTTGTTTAATGTGAGAAGGAAATAAACAGTTATAAGTCAGCCTACCAGCGTCGCGTTTATGTTGTTGTAGGTGTGGCAGGGTGTGGCATGGTCACATCTGGCTATAACTATGTCTTTCCCTTCCAGTCCAACCGTCTTGTTTCATGCTTCTACCATTGTCACGTCACAAATCCCCTCCCCAATTGTTTAATAATTATTTTCTCATAAAGTACGAATAATTAATCGATTTAAAAAAATACGGGTATTTTATTTTTTGTCTAGTATCATATTATGTAAAAATAAAAATTTGGCCACATACCCCATTATCAAACAACTCTGGAAGAGCTATATAACGAAAATTGCAGCAACAATTTTAAAAGCGCATATAATAACGCATGCAGAATATCCTGGAACACATTTGGTCGAATTTGAAAATAATATTTTAAAGTTATTACTTATTTATTAATTACCGTTTAAATGATCTTTTGTTATATGATTAAACTATACAAAAAATTTTTGTTGCTTTTCTTCTGATACTGTACATTTGTATGAGTTCATACTCGGAGTACGAAATTAATTAGAATGTTTCTAAAGAATTTACTTTATTTAATTTCTATCGAAAATTCAATTTTAATATTTTAAGTCCTCATAAAAGTATGCAATTCCAACAAAATGGCGCATTAATTTTCCAGTTTTAGTACTAAATAATTAAATTTCAGAGTTCACTTCAGTTTAAACATTATTAGATTTTCTCGATAATTCCAAAAGCTTAAATGAAATTAACACGAATGTCTTTCAAATAAATAAAAGTAATTACTCCGTGATTTTGTAATAATTAAAATTGACTCAGTTTTAATGAAATTGAAATACAAATACATTTAAACTCAACAAATTGTTGTTTACCGTTTTGTTTCGGATATTGTCAATCGATCCTCGCAATTGAGTTACAAAACGCAATGTAAGAATTGTTAAATTACATTGTGACCTAATTTTCTTCTCTCTATTTAATTTAGTGTAAGAATTACTAGGTTGCTTGAAAATAAAATAAGATGAAATATATCAATTTAATTCCCGTTCTTTTTATAAGAACGAATTGAAGACATCAGAAAGAAAAAATTAATCGAACCCATGACTCCAGGGTCCGAGCAGTGAATATCACTTTAAGCACTGTCCGCTGCCTCAAAACGCACGACCATCGAGGTATATTTTATTTCTCAAAATAATGTTGAAGCATAAAATAATTGTTAAATTTTACCGCAAAAAAATCGTGTGCTCAAAAACTATAATAGTGTAGTCATCGTCACTGTTTTTATGAAAACTTTATATAGTATCATTCATTAGATACAAAAACAATTTTTATCTTCACTTTATTGCTTTTATTTATCTTTTTTTCAAAATTCAAATGGAAAATATAGTTAAAAAATCTGGTGTGGCCAACACAAAACCTCCCGTCATTTACAGCCCAAGTCACAAAAAAGATTACGCTAATCCTTATTTTTTGATTAGCTAATTTTGACAGTTTATTTTTTAAAATATAGTCTAATCTAATCCAAGTAACTTCCTTTTTTTATCCCCTCAGCAGGATTAAATCCCAATTACAGAGTGGGTTCAAATTCAGACACATCCATGCCTTAATGGGATTCGAACCCAGAGCCCCGATCGCACTCATGACTTATGAGGCGTTGCTCTAAACATTGAGCCACCGGAGATATAATAAAATCAAGATTAAATTTTAAATACCGGGATAAAATATAATTCACTAATCAAAAATGAGGATAGAAATAGCATATATTTCAAGAACATTTAGGTCCACGAAGAAAATATTTTGATATAAAAACTTATATTCGTGACGTCACATCTATATTTTCAAATTTCGGAGGACTATAGCTCGTTTATTAATAGAATTTTTTTCACCGGATTTTCACCGACAGTCTTAGTTTTACTTATACGTTCGGATGAAATTATAAAAAAAAATTGGTGGAATCCCCCAAAACCTTAATATGCGATTTTTAGCACGATCCCTATACCTCCTTTACCAAGGGTAGCGGGAGGTAAAAAATCAGTAAGTATTATGAAAATTTAAGTAGGTACCTATATAAAAAGTAAAATACCCTGGACTCGCATTTTTTATTCTCATCTCTATTATAAAAACGTTAAAGCAAAAGTGTCAAGTTAAACAAATTGCAAACAATGGGCGTTTTATTTATGACGAACATTAAGCATGTATTAATTTTATGGAAGAGACAGACAAGATTTATAAGCTTTATAAAGACTTAATCACTTCTAATCATTTCGACCTCCTGAGCTAAACTCCTATGCATAAAACAGGCAAATGATTGATATATATTTGTTTAAATTTTCTATTGTTGCTATTAATATGTAACTTTAATTGTTAGAAATTTGCTAATAATATGATTTTTGCATAACTATGCATATATTATCTGACTTTATTTTAATAATACTTACTTTTATGTTATGTTAGCATATCATTTCTACTGTAAAAGTAGAAATTAAGTATTTGATTTAATATATCTCATTACTATTGTTAACAAATATCGCAATATAAAAAATATAATATATTATGTGCTATAAGTCAGAAAAGTATGATTTCAATAGATGATACTTATAGTCATCAAATCCTATAATAGTATATTAAAACATAAGTTACAGAAGGCAACCTATTCAAGTGCGAGATTGAAATTCGAATACGAGCGTAGCGAATTAACGAGTGCTTGAATAGCCTTCTGTAAAATAGTGATGAGAAGATAAGTGCGGTTTGATTTTGATTTTTGATTGGAGAATATCCCGATATTATCCAATCAAGCAACAATTTCAAAGTGCACCTTTCCCAACTTAGTAGGTACTTTATTTTATCTGCTACCGATAATATATAGAAAATAAGAATAATTGCTGAAATACTAAGTGTAAAAAGTCAATTTAAATTTGAAAAAAATTATACTTTAGCAAAATGCTCAAATTCAGCTTAAATGGCCGGTTGCTCTAACGTAGCTTAAATATTAAACTTGGCTTAAATTGACAATACTACATCGAAATAAAATGTCAAATGAATTACAATATATCGCTGTGAAAATTACAATTTGTTTAAACAGCTTCAAATTTAAATCTTGTTGGTGCAACTGGACAAAAAAGAGAGAAAGCCGGTTCAATAAAAAGTCTTGGGAGTAAGGATACCAAACCGATACAGACCAGCAAACAAGGATAATCCCAATTTTCGGGATGCCTTAGAATCGTAACAAATGTTTCGTTGATATTGGGTAAGATTTCTTATGAAAATTTATTAGTCGATTACATTGTATAAGAATTCGCACAAAAACATCTGAAATAAACAATTACATTGATTTATAGGTATCCGCTTATCGTGTTTACGTGCAGTGTTTACGAATTTGAACAAACTCCTACAATTTTTTGATAAGAATAAATATGTTGTCTTAGGGTACTTACGGATAGACATCAGAACTGGGCAAGTTACTTTTAAAATGTAACTAGTTACACTTACAGTTACCTCAAAAAAAGTAACTAAGTTACTTAAGTTCCAGTTACTTTGGTGAAAGAACCAAGTTATTTACTAGTTACTCACTAAAAGTAACTTAGTTACCTTGAGTTACTTTCTAACTACTTTTAATGGAGTGAAGTGTAGACTTAGACTGTTGACTTAGATATTCTGTTAGTATACATGTCAGGGAGTTTTTGCACTAACTACGTTAACCTAAATTTGAACGTTATTGCTTGGCAACACCCAATCAGATTATTATTGTTAATGTTAACGGTCCTATATTATAATATAATATAAAAATTAAAAGTGACATTTTATTTTGTGAGAAGGGAGTTTGCAAAAATGAGATGAATTCTACCACCAACATATATGAGATGTTCACAGACATTTTAAATAATTATTTATTTCTAAAAATTATGAATATATATAGAAATTTTTATTTTCTTGTCTTGAAAATCAAGCCAAGTCAAGAAATGATCATCAAGACAAGATTTCTTGTCTTGATGAAACACTAACCCAATGTAATTTCGGCTATTTAAAACTAACGTTGATGTAAGAGTTATCTGCTGAATTATAATTCTTGTATTATGAGTTCTGAGAGATTTGTATTTATTCGTATTTAATGGACAACAAAGTAGAATGTTTCAACATAGCAAATAAACAATATTTAAAAAAAAATAGTCTCGCGAGAAGAAGAGAAGTTCTTGTTGTTGACAGTGCCCAATAGGTACAATGGGAGTATGGAAGCAGAAAGACGGCCTAAACAATGACGGCTGTATTAATTTTTTGTTACAAATTTGTATCTTAAGTAACTGCTTACGTAATCATGCGAATAAATTTTCGTGTCCATTATTTTCGAAGCCTTTTGAAATTTGAAAGTTAAATGACAAGAAATCCGTGTTTCCACACTAATTCTTGCAGACATGGACGTAAAATAAAGCTTTAAAGCCTACTGGTCTTATGTCTCATGTAAATACTCAGGCTTCTACTGTAATAATACTTGCTTAACAATAAGATTAAAATTGCATTATCATTTACATGAGAATAGTAAGAGTTAGAGTCAGATGAATGCTTTTGTGAGTACAGAACTGATATTATTCATGCTTGAATTGAAACATTTGGCTTGGCATCAAATGATTGTTACGTAGTAAGATTGTCTTATTACCAAATTAGGTACAATAACGAGGCCAATACAATATCTTCTGTCAATTCTATGTACATATTTTAAATAAATATCATACAAAATCTCTTGCAAAACATTTGTTTCATAATAAGTAATTGTACTTGGCACTGTCAATTAATATTAGTTATTTGAATATCTTAACTGTTTCCATGATGCATGTACCAGTATAGAAGGTATTGTCTTTGATAAAAAAATTCGGTTGTGAGTTTTTACCTTCCGTCACCTTTAGGTAAGGAAGGTATTGTCTTTGGTCAAAAAATTCGATGATGAGTTTTTAATCAATAAGCACGTTTTAGGGTCCCTAGAATACGAATTTACTATTTTTACGATGATGTCTGTATGTGTGTGTGTGTGTGTGTGTGTGTGTGGATGTGTGTGTGTGTGTGGATGTGTGGATGTGTGTGTGTAACAAAATTTTCGTCTGCGATAACTCTAATACTACAGTTACAAAAATTATAATTTTTCGTGTACTTCTTCGTTACATCCTTATGAAGAGCTGATTAGATTTTGGTCACAATTGGTCAACCGGAAGTATCATCATTTGAAGATTTTAACAGTTTTTCTTGAAAAAACTATGTTAAATATAATTTTTTCACATTTGATGTTATTATAAATATTAAAGAATATTTTATTCTTTATACGATTTGACTGCATTTTATACTTAATATTAAATGGATATAGAGTTAAAAAATTATAAAGAAATTAAATTTCATAAAGTAGCCATAGCTATGGAAACAGCTACTATATTAAGAAAATTCTGATTGAAAGATGTCAGTGTCAAGTGAAATTGACATAGTGTGTTTGTCTTATAATTTTTACTGGAAATATAGGATCTTTTACTTTCTGTATGGAATTTGTATAAAATACATACAACTGCTTTAAGGTAATGTACAAGAAATAATAATAATAAATCTTTTATTTCTGCAGATACATTACACTGTATATAGAAAACGTCGCAAAATAATAATTTTCTGTATGAAATTTGCATAAAATACATGCAACTGCCGGAAGGTAATGTACAAGAAATAGAATATTTAATTTAGCAAGGAACTTTCCGTATGAAATTTGTAAGAAATACATAGAACTGACGGAAGGTAATGTGCTGGCCACATCAGATTTTTTATTTATTTATTTATTTATTTTTTATTTATTTATTATCAATCTGACCTACAGGATGTAATATTCCAATTATAGGTAGATTATATAAAAAAGAAATAAAAAATACCTTAATTAGCACAAGTAGCAATAACAAAATAAAGTCAGATAATATTGGTTTTCATAGCACACATATAACAAAATAATTAATTGAAGCATTATAACTCATAGTAACAATATATTGCGTTCTTAAACTTCACGAACGAGTCAAAAAAGATGTCAATATAATGTGGTAGGGTATTAAAATTTTCACATAACATTATAACTGGTGGTTTTAATTCATAGTTGGCACGCGCTATACTGCAATGAAAGGTTCTTTTAATACGAGAATTATGTCTAGGAACAAATATTGGTATTTTCGCAAGTATAACTGGATCATTCACGATGCAGTGTAAAACCTAATACAAAAATAGAGATGACCGAATTTTTCTCCGCTTATTGAGTGAGACTATAATAATTTCTGCAAGTAAAATGTTGTAGTCAGTTTCAAAACTGGGATACCGTCTATGAAGTTTGTAATAACGAAATTTTACATCCATGTGAAGAACTGACTAGACTTTGGTTATAATGAGTCAACCAGAAGTACACTCATTTGAAGTTTTTCTTGAAAAAACGATGTTAAATATCATTTTCGCACTCCCGAGACTAAAGAGCGATTCTAATCACTCATTTCAGGGATTAAATTTCAAATTTAGTCCCAAAGGGATTAAATATGAAAAAAATCCCTGGGGGACTAAAGTAAAAATAAACAAGATGTTTCCATAACATCATATAGTTACTATGATTTATTTATTCGTATCTGCACTATATTTTGAGCAGGCGTTGAGTTTAAATTTGAACAAAATTTTTGACATTTGTATTGTCAAATTGTAAGATTAATTTCTTTTACACTAATATGGTTCCATTTGATGCGAGAGTGCGAAAAATAGCGTATATACCACAGGACTAAAGTGCATTCAATCCCTCAGGTGATAATTTCCTTCACCTTCGGCTCGGGAAATAAACTTCACCCACGGGATTGAATATGTACTTTAGTCCCTGAGTATATAATATACTATTTTTTACATTTAATGTTAATATAAATATTAAATAATACTTTATTCTCTATACGATTTGAATGCATTTTATACTTCATATTAAATGGAAATAGAGTTAAAAAATTATAAAGAAATTAAATATCATATATTAGCCAGCTATGCTATAAGTGCAGTTAACAGTATGTATGTGTTATAATTTTTCTGGAAATATAGGATCTTTTGCTGGAAACTTTCTGTATGGAATTTGTATATAATACATACAACTGCCTTAAGGTAATGTACAAGAAATAGAATCTTTTGCAAGAAACTTTCTGTATGACATTTATACAAAATACATAGAACTGACGGAAGGTGATGTGTTGGCAACATCAGATTTTTTATATTGTATCAATTAGTCTCCTGACGTTATTAGTATTAAAGAGTATGATTTGTACCCGTGTTGAGTAAAGATGTAAAATTTGTTTTTCGGTCCGGGTCCAGTGACGCGATAATTCACCTTCCAAAGATGCGGCATCATTAGGATTATATTAATTTCATTAGTTTTGTACTGTAAATGTAAATTATAATATAAGTTTTAGGTGTCATATAAATCGTCCTTTCATCAACTCCATATCAAATATTGGTCATCATATTTTGTGAAGTTTTATAATTCAAATATCGAACACAACTCTTACTTAAAATATATTGATATTGATAAGTTCTGGTTACATTTTTTTCAAAATTTAATATAAGCTAGGTTTTTTAAGGCTGTACGTTTACATCTTGCAGTAATGTAATATAAAAATAGTTCCCGAATCACGAAATAAATTGAATTCTTGCCTTGAGCAGCTGGTAAGATATAACATTCTTTCCAATTACATTGTATTGCGTCTATGTCACCAATAAAAATAAATGTCACAAACTGTTGCATTTTTAAAATGATGAATATATTATTGTGATTCAATTTCATCTAAAACTAATGTCAAACACACATCTCTGTATTTGATTGATATCCTTTTTAAAGTAGATATTTGAGGAAATAAATCACAGCTTATATACTGAAGATAAAAGAGATTTCCGTCGTGATTGAAATGGAACGAAAAGGTCCAAGTTACCAGACAAATAACGTCGGCTCCCGGCTACGTTCGTATTGAATGTTCTACGTTTGTACTTATTTTCAGCCCAAATTTCCCAAGTAAAAGTAATTTCGGAGATGCAAGTTAGGTAGTGATCGTAGTTCTCTCGTAAAATATTTATGATATCCTAAAGTAACGAAAGCCGTGTTCTATATTTCCAAGGCATTATACTGAATTATTTTCACGGGAATGGGAAAGATTTCAGGAATAATAAAGAAAGGATTTATATAAATTAAGACAATGAAAGGATAATTAACTTTATTCATTTGAATGAAAAGAATACAGATGAATTAAGTTTCGTGTTTATTTTATTAAAATAAAATGTCTCTGATTACCCCACCAGAGTAGATATGCTTATTATTATTTATAAAATATTATTAACTATAAATGGGAAAACACAGCTTTTAAATTGAAGTTTTACATAGTTAAAAACAAAATACCAAACATCCCTCCTTGGGCAATTGGAATACCTCGAACAAACTTAAAACTAGTGCGTACGACAAAACCGACACCAACCCGGGCATATTCAAAAACCTTTTTAACGATATAAAAAACACACATCAAAATTGCACATTCATTTACACGGACGCGTCAAAATTAAATAACAAAGTGGGATCAGCAGTAATAATAGAAAACGAGACATATAAATACCGGTTACCTGAACATACAACCCGAGGGGTGAATCACTCCTACAATCATTGTACAAATCGCTTATAATCATAGATACATTCATCACAAACACTGCCTACAGTCACTACATTCATTTAAAAGCATTACAATCACGTTACAGTCAGTTACAATCCTTACAATCATGTACAATCATGCTACAATCAGTTACAGTCATCATTACAATCATGTACAGTCTTTACAATCACATATTATGCGCAATGAAAAAGCGCAAAGCCATAAGCCGTAGTGGATAGTGTTTGCCTTAGTGAGGTGAACGTATTCACTATTTTCGCTAGTATTTTTGATTTAACTCATTTTTAACTGTGTAATGGTAAAAAATGATTGATTTCGAATCGGTCACTGTTAACATAAAGCCAAATGTGTCCAGAATAACTTGACCAACATGGGGATCTCGAGAAATATAAAAGATACGAAGTCGATTAAATTAAACAAAAATTTTGCCCTTTTAGGACATCTTAATGTTGGATATTTTGTGATTTGAGCAAAAATGCATAGATCACTGTCATTAGATATAGGTAATTTGTAAATTTTACCATTTTTTATTCTTATGAATACTTTTCAAATCTGTAATATTTGGTTTTGATATGCACATCTTTAGGGGACTAAAACAATGTTTGTTACATGGAACAATTGAAAAACCATTAAATATGATAATTTAAATATTTTCATTTATAATTTCTTTATTCAGTTCTCAAAATTTATAAAATCTTGTGCTTCAAGTAATTTTAGCATTTTTTTATGGACGTCATAATAGGCAACGACATATTTACAACGAAATTTAAGAAATTTTAAGTGCTATGTATGTTAAAAATAATTATAAATTTAATAATTGTTATATTTTTGCTGTTTGAAACAAATGAACGTAAAAATAAAAAAAATTATATTTTCGCCTATATCTAGTGACCTAGGGATTATTTCTCAAATAACAAATCACCATTAAAATGGCCTCCTAATAAGGCATTTGTTTTTCTTAAAGGAGATATGGTTTAATTTAGATTATCAAGATATGAAAAGAATTTTAGTGAATTCTGTAGTCAAATATTATATTAAAAATTGTAAAATTAAGTAATACTGGTTAGTAAAATAAATAATATTGCAACATTCCAATGTTTGCAAATATTGCACATTCTTGCATACAATCATTACAATCGTCTTACAATCCCATGATTGTACAATCTTTTGTACAAAATTGAAGGAGTGATTCACCCTCGATACAACCATATTTTCAGAAAAAATCTATAGTATACTCCAAAGCCTTCAACTGATAACCCAAACCCAAAAACAGACACATTCCTTTATAATATGCACCGATTCCCTGAGTTCAATCCAAGCAATTATTATATTATATTCAAAAAATCCCTTAATAAAACATATCCACCAACTCCTCTACAAAATAAGCCAATAGAACAAACAAGTAAATTTTACCTGAATCCCATCTCACATCGATGAAAATGAGAAAGCAGATAAGGCAGCGAAGGAAGCAACCAACTTAGAAGAAATTTACCAGCTAAACCTTGCAGAAGATATCAAAACCTTCATCAAAAATAAGTTGAGAAAAGAAAGAAACAAAATATGGGGAAAAACAGAAAACAACAAATTAAGAGAAGTCCAAGACAATATAGACATTTGGAAACCGACAACAAACAAAGAAGAGAACAAATCATAATAATCACAAGACTAAAAATTGGACATACAAGATTAACCCACAGCCGCCTATTTAGAAGAAACGAGCCCACAAGATGCGACATCTGCAACACGATAATTACGGTAAAACATATAACAACCGAATGTCAGAAATGCAGAACCCTCAGAAGACAACACCAAATACCTGAAAACTTGAAAGAAGCACTAGAAAACGACAACGCCTCGAGAATAATAAAATACCTAGAAGAAACTAATTTATTAAATGAAATGTAAATAACTATGTATGTATGTACGTGCATAATATAAACCAGAGATGTAAGTGCTAATACGTAACGGGGAAGCACTTTAATTAAAAAAAATCTGATGTGGCCAGCACATTACCTTCCGTCAATTATATGAGGCATTTACGAAAATTCTGCCGGTCCACTGTTACCGGTAAACAGCTGTTTATCAGGTTATAGCTACCGGAATCGATATTTTAAGAACGCAAGTGGTAAACAGGGGTAGATCCATAAGCTATAAAAAAAATTTTAAACAGGTTAGAAATTTAATGTAGTTAACGAATTGAGCAGAGTTCTACTTTGAACACATTTCCAATTTTAACGCGCATGCTTCGCTTTGCATCACTACCTTTTTTTGAGTGTAGATTCTTCATGAATCCAGTAGATGAATCTGGTAGATATTGTACAATTGTCGAACACGGTAACGTTTTACCACTGTTGTTTTTGAATACAGTCGGTAGATGCGGTATCTACCGGTAGAATTTTCGTAACTGCCGATGTATTTTCTATAAAATCCATACAGAAAGTTCCTTGCAAAAGATTCTGAATTTCTTGTATGTACATTACCTTTCGACAGTTGTATGTATTTTATACAAATTCCATACAGAAAGTTTCGAGCAAAAAGATCCTATATTACGAGTAAAATTATAATACAAATATACTGCGAATATGTCAATTGCACTTGACACTGACATCTTTCAATCAGAATTTTATTAATATAGTAGCTGTTTCTAGCATAGCTAGCTTATTTATGAAATTTAATTTCTTTATAAATTTATAACTCTATATCCATTTAATATGAAGTATAAAATGCAGTTAAATCGTATAGAGAATACAATGTTCTTTAATATTTATAATAACATTAAATGTGAAAAAATGATATTTACCATCGTTTTTTCAAAAAAAAACTGTTAAAATCTTCAAAAGAGGGTACTTCTGGTTGACCAATTATAAGCAAAATCTAATCAGCTCTTCATATGGATGCAATGAAGAGGAATACGAAAGAATTATAATTTTTGGAATTGCAGTTTTAGAGTTATCGTAGACGAACACACACACACACACACACACACACACACACACACACACACACACACACACACACACACACACACACACACACACACACACACACACACACACACACACACACACACACACATATATATATACACACACACAGACACACATACATACACACACACACATAGAGACAATACCTTCCTTACCTAAAGGTAAAAAAAAAATTGGAGTTTTAGTCATATAATTTGAAATCACAGTAAATTAAAAGAAAGCTACTTAAATCTTGTTGTTTAGGTACTAAAAATATCTTGAAGAATGTTTTATAGAATCACTATAGAAACGCTGATCCACGATCCCCTGAACGACTTAACATTTTAAATTAAATTTTGAAAGTAATAATACCAAGATTTTGATTTCAATAGGGCTTGTGAAGAATCCGTAGAAGAATTATTTTCTACAAAATTAAAAAAGAGAAGTGACTCATTTAATCTCTAGAGTTTACAATAATTATATTTAATTTGTAGATACAATATTTATACAATTTTTAATTTTATTATATTTTTAAATATTTGAAGCGTGAAACAAGTTTAAGAAGATAATAATGTTTTAGTTCTAGTGTTTGCTTTTCTGTTTAACAATTAAAAATAAATCTAAAATAAATATTTCTTCTTGCTACTAATTAATTTCCAGAGATTTTCTCATTTAGTTTAATCTTTGGAGTGTGCAAAGTGCACACTCGGAACTTTATTCAGTGTGATGGGTTTCGATTTTTCCCGTGATATACAGCTAAAAGACCGAATAATACCAGCGAAGGTTTCATCGTGAAAGGCTAACCACAAGGGTAATAATTTTCAGCACGGAAATAAATTTTTAAAATTGCTTTGGGGACCTGAACGATTATTTTAAAAATGTCAAACACTTTTACCTTAAATTCCTGAAAGAAAATTCTAATATTCCAATACCCATAAAGTAAAATGTAAAACAAATTTTATACTACCAAATTGTGCGAATTTTTTTGAATATTTTCCAATAAATTGGCTATAAAGAAGTTTTCTATTTCCTATTATTTTATGTTCAGGTATTTGAGAGTTTTTTTCATTGAAAGAAAATTTAATAAAACGAATAAAATTATCATACATAAGATTTTATACGGTGTAGAAAAACTTCCATTTTCATTTTATATTTATTCTATGTGAATATATTCGACAAAAAATAATAATATATTCGCAAGAGTAGTTCAAGATTTTGAGCAAATATTAGATATGAAATGTATGTTTAACGACATTTACTTAGAAATTGAAGTGCGACGTACCTTCAAAGTATATATCGTCAGTTTTATCCAGAGAAAGAAATCGGTTTATTAATTGATTTAAAAATCATTTATTTACTATTTTAAGTCTAAAAACTAGATTTTCATTCGAAGCCTAAACCAATATTTTTATTTACTAATAAACTATTGACTGAAATAATGTACAATAATGTATAATAGATTCTAAAATGATTATCTATTAGTTAATTTAAACTCTGTCTCACCAAAAGTCAAAGGATCGCCATAGACCGTTTAAACGCCCATATACTATAAAAATACAAAGAAACAGTTTAGTACGGTGTACCGCAAACTACCTTGGGTTTGTCATAATACCTGCAATTCCCATGGTTGGATTAAAGCAAAAATTTAAATATCTCATGGGACAATACGCTTATGTAATTCATAATCTTACCCAAAGACGCAAGATACGTATTACAAACATAAGAAATTATTATTGCTGTATTGCTATGGTTCGAAGTTAAGTAAATTAGCCTGGATTAACTTAGCCAATTTTGAGTATCATTATGCTATCGACATATTATAATTTTCGTAATTTTTTAGAAACTGGTAAAAGTTTCCAAATTAAATTATCACCTAACCCGGATTAGATCATCCCCTACCATACTTTCAGCATATAAAAAAAAACTTAGTTTGCTACAACTTCTGTTCTAGCAAAGTTCACAATATTTCATGTTAAAAAAACCGAAGAATTGTTTAGATTTACTAATCAACAATCATTTGTTATTAATTTAAGTAACGATGATTCAAGTACCGAATCAAATGATTAATTACGTTTCTTAGATTATGTTTGTACGTATATATGTACCATTTAATTGTGTAAATAACTCTTAAAATATGTATTATGTATTTTTAGTATACATATATATGTATGATATAAATACTGTATAAAATTATTTAAACATGCGCATTTTCTGTGTGAATATCTTTTACAATAAATTACTATTTGAAGTTGTAGTCTCGCTAATATTTTTCATTTTATTGCATGTAATAAAACCACAATATGCCAACAATAACTGTAATATATACTGTATAATCATTTCAATAAATATTAATGTATAAGCCGTTTAATATGGAAAATTACAACATATTTAATATAGTTTCCATCAACTATTCTAATTATCTTAAGGTTATACTAGGAGTTCTTCAAGGCTCTATTTTGGGTTGGGCCCTTTCCCAATTTCATGACACATCGATTATTACAAGTTCAGTAAATTATAAGTACTTATGCAAAAAAGCCTTAATTAAAAATAAGTTTATTTTTCGCAAAACTTAATAGGGCCGTAGTTTTTTTGTTTAGAAATGAATGGTTTTTCACATCTCACTTGAAATGTTTTTAGAAGCCGTTTCAACACATTGCTGTGACTTGTATTGGGAAACTTTTCCTGGAGAATTCTTGAGATATGCTTTGTACTGTTTTCGTAACTCATTTTCGACTCACTAATTTGTCAACACGTGCCCACGTGCGAATATTTTTCAAGGACAACTTATTTGTTTTCTGTCTGATACGTTTTTCTATGCTCTGTTCCATTTAAGCCATTCAGCAGTGTCAGTCACATTAGCGCCAATTTAAGTAGCCGAAATTACATTGGATCAACTTGTCTCATGTCTCCAATTTCAGCCAATCAGAGAGGTCGAAACTATGCCTTATGCTCCACAATACTGAATGGCTTAAATGGAAGATATAGTTATAAAATTTAACAAAAATATAATTATTATGCTAATTTTTTGATTGATAATATGTCGGTAGATTTATAGACATTTTTCCATGAATATTTCAAAACCGATTCATCCAACAGCGTACCTAATTGAGACAGTAGAATTCACAGACACTATACTCATATACGAAAAATATATTGAGCTAGCAAAGAAAATAGTTCTGTTCATCAAAGAAGACAGCAAATAGCCTGTTTACCTCTAACTTGTTCAACCGTTCGGGTTAAAGAGTTAGACAGTAATTTTACTCTATAGGTGTCGTTAATTATTGGACCCCTATCTGCTAGGGGTCCAATTAACAGCAGATTCTTTATTAAACAAATTTTTAAATTACTCGATTAAACAATTTTAAATATTGTTATTCAACCTGCTAAGAATACACCACTCAATATAAGGGTGACATTTTTAAAGTAATAAAAATAAACAATTTATAAATAATAAATTCTTCATTTTTTTAAGGATGGGATACAACAACTTTAAGGTCTGGACAGTAATTTTACTGGAGACGTATGGTTAATAAGTAGTAACCCTAACTTCCTAATTAATTTTTTTTAAATTGCTATGAGCATTATACATATTTCTCAAAAAAATCGTAATGTGAGAATGTAAAATATTATCTCATTGAGTTCAGAATAAAAAATCTGATGTGGCCAGCACATTACCTTCCGTCAGTTCTATGTATTTTGTATAAATGTCAAACAGAAAGTTCCTTGCAAAAGATTCTATTTCTTGTACATTACCTTAAGGCAGTTGTATGTATTTTATACAAATTCCATACAGAAAGTAGATCCTATATTTCCAGTAAAATAATAACAAAAACATATTGTCAACTACACTTGAAACTGACACCTTTCAATCAGAATTTTCATAATATAGCAGCTGTTTTCAGAGTTATAACATAGCTGGCTAATATATGATATTTAATATCTTTATAATTTTTTAACTCTATTCATTTAATATGAAGTATAAAATGCATTCAAATCGTATAGAGAATAAAATATTCTTTAATATTTATAATAACATTAAGTATGAAAAAATCATATTTAATATCGTTTTTTCAAGAAAAATCTGGTAAAATCTTCAAATAAGGATACTTCCGGTTGACTAATTATAACCAAAATCTAATCAGCTCTTCATATGGACGTACAAAAGGAGAATACGAAAGATTATAATTTTTTGAATTGTAGTATTGAAGTCATCGTAGACACACGCACATACGCACACGCACGCACACACACACACACACACACACACACACACACACACACACACACACACACACACATACACACACACAACCGTAAAAATAGTAAAATAGGGACCCTAAAACGTGTTTTTTCATCAAAAACTCACCACCGAATTTTTTGACCAAAGACAATACCTTCCTTACCTAAAGGTGACGGAAGGTAAAAATGAATGTAATATTTTGCAGTAAATAAATTCAAAAAATTATTGTCTACATTCTTTACATTGTCTATGCTTCTGAATATATCTACGTCTACGTCATTGTCGACACGTAGACTACTACATTGTCAACGTGAAATACTTTACACGCCCATACCTGATTGCCGTAGATGGAGATCTTATTGCCACATTTTATTGAACAAAATATTAGTAAAAACAGTAATTAGTTATCAACATAAAATTAGCACTTGAATCATTTTAATCATTTAATTGATTCAATTTTATGCGGATGTTTTATTATTCACTATTTCATTAGAAATGTATGAACGTTTGATAGAAATAAACTCTAGGGGAATTAAATAAATAAACCATGTATAAATTTGGCTAAATTGCATGTTTTTGCACGCGGTTTATTCAAAATTTAGTTTGTAAGAGGTATATACCTATATTAAAATTGAAAAAATACTATTGAATGTACGGGTTAATATTTTTATTCCTACTTCTCAATAAATAAAAATTAATTGACGAATTCTGGGAAAAATAGCATATGTCATTTTTTAACATTGACTAAAATGCAAACAAATTTCGCTAATCAAAGCAACAAGTTGGATTTTGATTGCAGTCATATGAATTACAGAAATTTGGTTCATTTCAAATGAATGCAGTTTGCAAACGAATCCAATTTTTACTACGCAATTAAAAGTATAATAAAAAAAATTACATTTTTTTTCAGCACACCGCCGAATGCGCAGCGTCACGAATTATTTTCTAGTGAACCTCAGCATCGCAGATTTGCTCATGTCCGTTCTTAACTGCCTTTTTAACTTCATTTACATGGTCCGCAGGTAAGTTACTTTTTCCTAATCCGATTTAGGCTAAATTGTTTACTCATTTTAAGAAATTTATGTTGACCGAAGCTATCACACTTTGAGTTATATGAGAATTTGATTAGACTAGATTTGGGGTTTTATTTACAATTTAAGCTCTTTTCTGCCGTAAACCATCGCCGCAGTGCCAGTGCCGGCTTACCGGGGGGGGGGGGCTTTTGGGGTCTATAGCCCCCGGCGGTAGATACATAAAGAGCGATACACTGAGCAGAGCACGTTCTTAATTTTTTTTAATAAAAAATTTAATTAAAGAAAATTTAAGAGCCAGGGGAAAAAGGATGAATGTCCATTTTGTAGAAAAATGAGATGATTGGTACATAAAGATTGAATGTGGGCGTTTTTAAATGGTAACAATATTAAAATACAGGCCTCAGAAATTGTAAGACAAGATCTGAAAAGAATGACGGCCCAAGCGTCAGGGTATAAAAAGATGAATGTTCGACAGCGATACGCGCAAATTATAACTGGGTCAGCCAATGTTTGTTCAATACTCGTACTGAACAGAAATTTGTTAAGCCAAGAGCGGTGTTTATCTGATGAGATTTCGTAACTCAGAAGTTAATTTTTAGCAACTGGTTAAAAATTTAACCAATTAAGTACCTATGTTGACATAATATAACAAACAATTGGATACATTTTTTAACCAGTCGCTAAAAATTAACCAATGAATTACACAATTAATAAAGCCATCAAACGACGCAAAAAGTTTGGACGAGTAACTGATGTAGCGAAAAAGCTCCGACTACAAATTCGTGAAACTGGTGAAGATTTTTCCTGTGAATATTTGAAATGTTCTATTAACCAACGTTTTAGAACCAAATCGAAAATAACTTGTCATTGAATTTCAAAAATATGGGAGTTTATAGACTTTCTTAATTTCTACCTGTAATCTATTCCACAAGACCTTTCATTAAACCAAGAATTCGAATCGGAGCTGAATCGAAAACCGTAAACCGGCAACAATAACGAAGAAATTCTGTTAGGTCCCACATAAGTTGAAACTTACCCATCTGTAGGTATTTTAACAAATTACCAATCTGAGTTTCAAAATAAGATTAATACACTTTGTCATTCCAAACACATTAGATGGGGTTTCCAACTTTAAAATTCGCGTAATTTTAATTGCCTTTATGTAATTCGTACTTTACCAACAAATTATAACATGCAGTATGCTTGTATTTTCTCATCATTAACTAATCTTTTAATCTAATTACAAAAGTTATTAGCATATGTAATTTTCTTCTCATACGAGTAGTATACCCCAAGCACATACCGGAATACATATGTGTGTGTGTGTGTGTGTGTGTGCAGATTATGGCTATATTATAAAAGTTAACCGAAAAGTAATTTCAAAGTTTTTAACTTAAAGGAAACTCATGTCAGAGATATAAACTTTCTTCAATATTTTTATATTTATGTCTGAAAATATTAACCAAAAATATGAAACTTGGCATTGAAAAATATCATACAGCGTATTAAAGTTTTTGTTCTTCTATCACGACTAATTAACAAATTGGCTAAAACACACACACATACACACACGCACGCACGCACGCACGCACACACACACACACACACACACACACACACACACACACACACACACACACGAACACACACACACACACACACACACACACACACACACACACACACACACACATCATCATCGTCAGCATCGTAAAAATAGTAAAATTCAATTCTAGGGATTGTAAAACGTGCTTATTCATTAAAAACTCACCACAGAATTTTTTGACCAAAGACAATACCTTCCTTACCTAAAGGTGACGGAAGGTAAAAATAATTTATTTGATATATATATATATATATATATATATATATATATATATATATATATATATATATATATATTTGTAATTCTACATCTATTATAAGAATATAAAAAATCTGATGTGGCCAGCACATTACCTTCCGTCAGTTCTATGTATTTTGTATAAATGTCATACAGAAAGTTCCTTACAAAAGATTATATTTCTTGTGCATTACCTTAAGGCAGTTGTATGTATTTTGTACTAATTCCATACAGAAAGTTTCTAACAAAAAATCCTATATTTCCAGTAAAATTATAACATAAACATACTGTCAACTGCACTTGGAACTGACACCTTTCAATCAGAATTTTCTTAATGTTTTCAAAGTTATAGCAAAGCTGACTAATATATATGATATTTAATTTCTTTATAATTTTTCAACTAGAGAATAAATAATTCTTTAATATTTATAATAACATTAAATGTGAAAAAATGATATTTAACATCGTTTTTTCAAGAAAAACTATTAAAATCTTCAAATGACGGTATTTCCGGTTGACCAATTATAACCAAAATCTAATCAGCTCTTCACATAGTTGTAACGAAGAGGAATACGAAAGAATTATAATTTTTGGAATTGTAGTATTAGAGTTATCGCATTAGAAAATTTTGTCACACGCAGACACATCCACACACACATACAGACATCATCGTAAAAATAGTAAAATCGTATTCTAGGGACCCTAAAACGTGCTTATTCGTCAAAAACTCACCACCGAATTTTTTGACCAAAGACAATACCTTCCTTACCTAAAGGTGACGGAAGGTAAAAATACATATTTGAAAATTTATGCATGGTATTTTTGTGTCTACGATAAGTAAAAATATTTTTAAAAATTGATAGCTTAATTAAATATTACAAAAAGTAGTAATAATCATTTCTCATAAATGTATCTATTTATATTTTTGCAACATTATGATTGCCATGGTACAGTTACAAAGTTTTTATCTCTGCTAACATCTAACACGGTATTTGAGAGATTTATTGATGTTCAGACATTAAACGTTCTCCCATATGATACTGGTTGCAAATGCAGTGGTAATAAAAATCTACTGCATGCATGTTACTGAATACGTAATACGTAGAACATTCTAATTTCGCTTTATTGAAACGGACTTGGACCGAGTAATTTATTTGCTTAAGACAAAATCCATATTGAATACAAAATAAAGT
Organism: Harpalus rubripes; assembly: GCA_963082715.1. NCBI lineage: Eukaryota > Metazoa > Arthropoda > Insecta > Coleoptera > Carabidae > Harpalus > Harpalus rubripes. The sequence continues at coordinate 1,656,350 of OY720449.1, forward strand.
TTCATTATCACTGTAACTCGATTCAGCATTGTCATCAGATAGACCAAACCAAATAATCCGAACGTTCAAGTCTAAAACTCTAGAACTCTATACTTTAAAATGTTCGATCACCGTTTCTGCGTAGTACAAGGTGGGGCCTAAAAACTTTTTTTTCAAGGCATATATATGATGGGTGCTCCAGTAATTCCACCTTTGATTCTTTTAAATAGGCTTTAGTTTACGCATGCATTGTCCTGATGAAATTCTAATTTACTTCGAGGCTTATTTTCACGCACATTTTCAAACACCCGTGGCAAACAAATTGTTATGTACTAATTAGAAGTTACTGTTTTCCTATCTTCTAATGCAATATTGATAGTAGGACCGGATTTTGAGAAAAAGGAGGCAATCATTTTTGTACCAACACTTCAAACTCGTTTTACTTTGAGAGGATTGGGGTCTGTTGGAAAGACCCATTGAGATGATTGTCGTTTTATTTCAGGTTTAAATGCATACATCCATTATTCATCACCTGTTATAATAATATCATGCACTGCTTTAGATTTACCTTCGTTGTACGTTTTAATGCACCATACCACACGATGTTGCTTTTAACCATCATTTAAATTATGAGGTATCCAACAGAAACAAACTTCCTGCCTTTTAGATGATCGAGCAAAATATTATTCATAGCAGTCATTTCAATGCCCAAAGTAGCCTGTATGTGACACGGTTGTCTTCTTTAATCATTGTATGAATAGCAGCTATGTTTTCATCCGTAACTGCAGAAATTGGCCGATATTCGCGTAAATCGTCACTGAGAGAAACTCGATGAAATTTAAATTCATTGTACCAGATATGAATAGACCTGATACTAGGTGCTTTATTTCCAAAAGCATCCCGGAGCTTTTCGATACATTGTTTTGGAAAAAACATACTTTAAAATCGTAAAATATCATGGCTAGGAAATTTTTTGTTAACTGCATTTTCAGTACGACGTGCTTACTTTAAAACTGCATGAAAAATCTGATGTGGCCAGCACATAATCTCTCGCCAGATATTTTACCTGGTTGTACACATAAAACGAAAAATATTTTTAAATACAAATACATATATTCATGTCTCACTACAAAATAATTCTCACATATATTTGCAAAATCTATAGGATATTTTAATATAAATTATGTACAATACATACAATTTTTTTATATTCAATATCCTGAAATTTTCTTTTTCTACTTTCCTTTTCTTTTTCTTTATATTTGTCATTTCTTCGCAAATTCCGTTTATATTCTTTTTACGTATATTCTTTTTTTTATTTTCATAATCTTCATAATAATGTACAAATATTTTTGACAGTGGCATACAAATATTTTTGAGTGACATTTATGTGGCAATTACAAACATTTGAATTTCTTGCCTTGAAATAGTTTGATCTGAGAATTTTTACATCAAATTATATTATATGCATTTCTTTATCTCTAAATCTATAGAAGATATAATAATGAATTTATATTTATTTAACGTTCTTTAATATAAGTATTTACATAAATTTTCGATAAATAATATTTAGATGATTAATCAACTCTACCCATTATTGTTAGATTGAGGAATCCGTAGTTAAAAATGTCTTAAGTCTTATAGTATTTGAGAAATCGTGGTTCCAACATCCACACATTAACGCATACACACTCACATTCACACACACATACGGACATCATCGTAAAAATGTTATAATCGGATTCTAGGGACCAAAAACGTGCTTATTCCCTAAAATCTGGATATGCGATTTTTAGTATGAATTCAATACCTTTCTTAGCGAAAGTGTAAAAATTACTGATAACAGATAACGAATTGTAAAAATAATTGCCATTCTACTTAAGGATGTACTTTTGTTTTGTCATGCATTTATTTTTCGTAGCTACTTTGGTTATATTTGTTTGCAAAAACTTTCGGTGCTATCCTCGAAAAACTACATGATTTAAATCTTTAAATTATGTTCTTTCATTATCCAAAAATAATACTTTTTATTTTATTCGCCTTCAAAAAAGTAGTTCTAGGCCCCACCCTGTTCATTTGAAAAAAGCAATATGTGTTGAAGTACCTACTACGAATATTGGTAAGGAAATTAGACTGTTAGCTGTGTGCGATCCCTTTTGTGAAAATTAAACAATGCTTGGCACAGCGTACAGCAATTTTCTCTAATAATTGCAGTCCCAACAACGCGACAACCAATATTGAAATGATTGTTCTCGTATTGTTTCAGGGACTGGCAGTTTGGAGAGACGTATTGTAAAATCAGCAATTTCATCGCTACTGTCACTGTTGCTGCTAGCGTTTTCACTTTGACAGGTATTTCCTGTGACAGGTAAGAAATCAAACATATACTGTATTCGACGTAATATTTCGTTTTCTGAACTGCGTAGAATAGTTTCATTTAAATTTCATTTCACTCCTGTCTGTCGGAACGAGAATGTTTTTCTTTTTGTGTACGTACCACCCGCATCGCATGTAATGTTTGTTGAAAAGGAATGAAAATTTGTATTTTTGTCTGCTCTTTAATTATGAGGATTGAATTTAAAAATAAGTTTTGCGTTATAAAAGACTAATGTAAATACAAATCAATTTTTATAGCAATTTTAGTTTTTGTAACCACTTAACCAATTACTTACAAGATATATTTTGTTAACTCCAAAAATGCAATAAAAACTAATAACGCAAAAAACTCGTTCACTATTGATTTATTTTTATTTCGATATTGTATAAAAAGCTACAAGAATATACTCGCTCAACAATAACCCCACATCAACATGGGTCTGAAATAATTGCGTAGGCTTCCACAGTCTGAGTCATGAGAAATATTCGTTTTCCGGGAATGGACTGTGTCATATTATGAGTCAGAGCTCAACGTTTCGCCCGCAGTCGTATGGAGCATCTTCAGGAGTAAGGGGGATAGTACTGTCTTAAACAAGGTTACCCATCTATCCTTTACATTAAAGGATTCTCGGATAAAATAGGTAGAATTCTTAATAAAAATAATATTAAGGTCTTTTTTAAACCTCCACAAAAAATCTCAGAAATACTCCCCCAAACTAAAGATAAACGCGAACCCTTGTCGTCACCCGGTGTTTAAAGTATTCCTTGTTCTTGCGGCACAGTATACATAGGTGAAACTGGAAGGAGTGTTCACAGTAGATTGTCAGAACACCAAAGCTGTCTGCGTAATGGTATGGTATTAACATCTGCGGTCGCAGAACACCAACACAACACAGGACATAACATCTTATTTCAAAATTCCCGCATTTTAGCTCCTGTCCCTGAGTTTTACAGACGTATATACAGGGAAACTTTAGAAATATGGAAACATCCTAATAACATCAATCGGGATGATGGCTATCTCTTGAGCCACATGTGGAAACCGGTGATTCTCGGAACACGACCTGCCCAGTCTACCATTACGAACTCTATTCCCATTGGTCCTCATTAGCTTTGCTCATCTACCGTATCTTTAGATTAGTATATAACTGTCTTCTCGGCCTTCCTTTCGTCACTTGGTTTATTTGGCCTCTAGCGTGGTTTACACGTCGGGTAACCTTGTAAACTGAGTCTCCCCCTTTGTTGCTTAAACTCAGCCTCTAGCGTGGTTGACACGTCGGGTAACCTTGTTTAAGACAGTACTATCCCCCTTGCTCCTGAAGATACCCCATACGACTGCGGGCGAAACGTTGCGCTCTGACTCAAAATATGAGACAGTCCATTCCCGGAAAACGAATATTTCTCGAAAGAGATAATTGTTAAATTGAAAAGTCAATTGCACAAACAAGACAAATTTTAAGCGTTCATGCAAAAAATGAAAGTCGAAATTTTGACAGCAATACATTAATAATTCATTTGACATTTCATTTCAAGGAACGCTTAAAATTTAAGTTATGCCATTAGAGAACAAAGCAAAAAACAGAAATAAAACTCTGTTGATGCTTTTGTAAAGGGAGATTTCAGTAATCGATTATTTCGAATCGGATTGCATTTGTTTTGGTGTATTTCAAAGGATTGTGGGACTCATTTTCTTGTATCTATTTCTAAAGTGTTTTTTTATGAATAATACATGTCTTCATTCAGTTTCATTCTACTGTTAGTAAGGTTAATGTTTTCTTATGAATTATGAATGAAATTTTGTGTACTGAACTAAATTTTCAGCGAAATAATTCAGGGAAGTGAAAATTGGCACAATCGTAAATTGAGCTGAATAATCACCGAAAATAAAATGAATTTGAATACGTACCTACCCATTATTGAAATGTTTATTTAACGAATTTATTTCCATATATGAATAGATTAAATGTATTAAATAAAGTATGAATAAAAAATTAAAACAAAATTTTACTAAACAAAAAAATAAAAAATTAATTGCTCTGGAAAATGTTTTGAAAACACATTGGCCGCGTTCAGCCGCACCTAGCAGCTAGTTCGCTAGTAGGCCCGCTGAATGACTGCTAGGATTCAGCCGCTGGTCTAGCGTACTAGCGAAAACAAATTTCGCTAGATCACCTTGCGTACAGCTGGAACTGTTATAAATGACATGGCTTGTACATTCAAAATCTAATGAAATTATTGAATATTAATATGAAAATACAACAGAGAATTTATTTTAAAATGCAACATATGATTCTTCCATGGTTACTGTCAAAAAATGACAGCTATATAATATTTGTCCATTTTAAAATGCAACATTATAAATAGTACTGCAGCACAGGAGATACCTCCAGAACACATCACAAATGGTGTCAATTCTTTCTACGACCGACTAGTATATTGCCCAAGTGTAAATAGAGGTATTTTTGAACAATTACTACATTAAAATTATGAATTTTGGAAGCTAAAGTTTGTTAAGATATGCTACATTAAAGATTTGATTTTTTGTTAATCATATATAGGCTAATTTATTGGAAATTAATATGTTGCATTTTAAAATGGACAAAAATTACATTGCTGTCATTTTTCGACAGAGATAGTGTGTAACCATGGAAGTGATAGACCATATGTTGCATGTTAAAATAAATTCCCTGTATATTATATTTCTTATAAATTTCGCAACTTCGTGTTTTAAGAAATTAAAAAATAATACGGAAAATCCACAACGTAGTAAATAATATTATATAAAATAATATAGAACTATTTTGAAGTATTTTCTTAGAAATATTTATTTGGAGCCAATAGGGGATTACAGCTCAATCGAATTAAGAGAAATTAGTAAAAATAGTGAAAGTATATATATTAATAAAGAAATAAAATGATATCATTGAAATACTTCGCACGCACGCACGCACGCACGCACGCGCACACACACACACACACACACACACACACACACACACACACACACACACACACACACACACACACACACACACACACACACACACACACACACACACACACACACACACACACACACACACACACACACACACACACACACACACACACACATATTATCGTGAAAATTGGATTCTAGGGACCTTAAAACGTGGTCATTTAGCAAAATCTCGATATGCGATTTTTAGCACGATCCCTATACCTCCCTTGCCAAGGGTAGCGGAAGGTAAAAAGAGAAGATGAATGAAAAGTTATTGCAAAGATTCAAGACAAGAAAAGCAAAAGGACAGTTAATATTTTCCTTTCAATCTTTGTACTCATTACCTTTTTGTTTCCTGAGCGCCATAACCTTGACCTTTTCTTGAAAGCTTTCGAACGTCTGAATAACTTTAAAGCACAGAGCTTCTTTTCCCTGGTATTTACCACAAACAGATTCCAGTTGCATGATAGTACATTAAAAATAAGCTCAAGAATTCCATTAATCTTAAAAAAAACCACAGAATAAAATCCTACCTATTCGCTTTGATTTTCTTCGTCTTTACGTCATAAGGATTCTGTTCGTAAATTGCGAGTATTTTCCGTGTTCAACCTTGGATGGCATTTGTCTTATATTATGTATTGCAGTCAATTTACTTCTACATCTATTCGTACATATATAGGTAACCAAGATTTCCTTCTTCCATACCATTTTGCATTTTTATATTATTTATTTGTTCGTATTCAAATAATAGAATCGTTCACAATTCTGAATCAATATTATCAAACGTAATGCATTGAATATGTTCCATGAAGCAAAACCGTTTGCACATTTATTAGTCAATTTTTTGAGACATAATTGGTAGTCGCCATAGAAATTTTGTTTTTGAGTGGAAGTGAATACTCGGTAGTTTTGAGGAGTATTGGGAAGCTAGGTATACGGGAACAGTAACGGCGAGTGGAAGTGGCAATGGTGTTGAAGAGTTGTGGCATACAGATAGTCGGTGATACTGAAGCTGTGGAAGTTACAACAGTTAGTCCGTCAAAAGGACAGTTAGTTAGATACATAAATAAACAGTTGAATGTGATATAAATAAATAGTGACATAAATAGTTAAAATAAATAATAAGTAATATCGTGAGGGGTCTAGTGGCTGCGTGCCTGAGTGTCTGGTCGTGAATCTGGGGAACCGGATTCGATCCCGATCGACGCCAAACATTTCAAGTTTTAAATGGCCCAAAAATTGACCCCTGTGGCGCACTCTCCACGCCAGCAATCAGTGCCCGTGAGGTGACGCCTGGTAAACACCCGCACGGTACAAATATGTCATCATCATTACCGATATCTGCATACAAAGCAGATTGGCACACCCAGCAAAGGGTAAAACATACATAAAATCACGCATTTCCCACTTAGTGAGTGGGTTAGCACATACCCGAAAGAATAAAAGAACATTAACCAAAAAAAATAATCACTCTCTCTTTCAACAACATTCTTACTATCCTATCATAGTTATATAATTATCTCTTTCCCTTACAGCCTATCAGTCTTCTTCCACGATCCTACCAATTACCATGCTCACGCCACATATCCCTTCCCCAAATTTTTAATAATTATTTTCTCGAAAAGTACGAATAATTAATCGATTTTAAAAATACAGGTGTTTTATTTTTTTGTCTAGTATTTTATTATGTAAAAATAAAAATTGTAGTCTTGAATTATAAATTTTATAACTTTCGATTCATGTCATCATGTCACAGTGAAGAAAAAATTGTATAACTCTTACCTCAAACTTTTGCACGATATTTTTATTAATATTTAATTTTACGAGTTTTAATCCTTGACATATCCTCTTAGATTAGGAATTTTTTATTTGTTAGCATGAGGAATATGTGTAAATTTTTTACAGAGGAGGCTGGGCCTAGTATTGAGATGAATGTTTCAGATACCTGGCGATAGTGCATCCCCTCCAACCTCATCTTTCGAAGAGAAAGGCCGTAACGAGTATCATGTTAATCTGGCTGTTCAGCGCCATGTTGGGGACTCCGTGTCTATTGTATTCCGCCATTATTGCTTACTCGTACGTATTTTCTTTTTTTATTCTAATGATTTATTAGATAAATTGCAAAATAATTGTATAAAGGGTTACTGGATGAGTTAAGAGGAATGTTCCAAATTGGAAGACCTGTAACATAACTAGGCAGCCGCACTACGTTGAACGTAAACCTCTACGTGAAAAGTTTCAAGTTTGCAAACTCTTGACTACGCATAACATTAAGTAGATTGTTGTGAACGCTATGCTTTATTCGCCTTTGTCAATAATTAAGGGTTACTCTAAGTAGAAGAAAATATGCTAATTTTTTAATTGAGAATGAGGCCTTATTGGCTTCAAAGTAAACTCGAAATTAAATAAAAATCAGATTACAACTTTTGGTTTTTTTAGTCACATATATACACTCCTGAAATAATTTGACATATTTCTGCTGACTCATCCTGTATCGCAATTTTTAGTCAGTATTAATAATTAAATGCCAGTATCGAGTTTTACAGGCATGAGTTTTGTGCTTTAGGTATGTTTTCAAAACTAACAAATAAATACTGACCATCTTTTTTAATATGATAAACTTTGAAATTGATAACGCAAATATTTTTATATTTTCGAAATTAAACTAAAGACATATTAATATATATTCTGATGTGGCCAGCACATTACCTTCCGTCAGTTCCATATATTTTGTACAAATTCCATGCTGAAACTTTCATGTAGCTAAGAGATTCGATATTTCCAGTAAAATTATAACAAAATCATGTCAGTTACACTTGCCACTGACATCTGTCAATCAGCATTTTGTTAATATAGTAGCGGTTTCCATGGTTATAGCATAGGTAGCTGGTTTATGAAATTTAATTTCTTTATAATTTTTTAACTCTATTTCCATTGAATATGAAGTATAAAATGTAATCAAATCGTATAGAGAATAAAATATTCTTTAATATTTATAACATTAAATATAGAAAAATGATATTTAACAGTGTTTTTTCAAGAAAAACTGTTAAAATCTTAAATAAGGGTATTTCCAGTAGACCAATTATAACCAAAATCTAATCATCTCTTCACATGGATGTAAAGAAAAGGAATACGAAAGAATTATAATTTTTTAAATTGTAGTATTTAAGTTATTGGAACCGAAAAAATCGTCATACACACACACACATACGTACGTACGTACGTACTTACATACATACAGACATCTTCGTAAAAATAGTATAATCTTATTCCAAAGACTCTAAAACGTGTTTATTAATCAAAAACTCACCACCGAATTTTCTGACCAACCTTAAAGTGACGGAAAGTATAAATGGATACAGTTTACAGAAAAAATGTAAACAGATGTCAATAATTATTACAGTAGCTATAAATATTTTATAATTTAGTCTCGAATTTAGTTCTCGTTTCAATGAAAAAAAAAAAAATATTAACAATTCATTTTGTTTTTGGTTAAATTCCAGTAGCAACATTGTTTTAAAATTATTTACCAGAATAATAATTCAAAAGCAAGCCGTTTGATATTTAAATAGCTTTTTTTCATTTTTGAAAATCGATTTTAACTGGAATACAAGCCATTTCCATTCCATTATTATACTTATAAAACCCAATATACAGCAAATTTCATGGGTATCTGCACAACTCTCTTCTAAAAATAGCACATGAAGGTTAATATTTGCAAAAAAATATTTATTTGACTGATATGTGTAAATATTTGTTTAGAATGTCAGAGCGAGTCCGGACTTCTTGCATTTTGATATGGCCGGATGGACTACCGACCGTTTCCAAATATGATTATATGTATGTAATAGATAAATACGTGACTTTGTAATTAACAGTTAACAGATTACAATTTCAATTAGGTACCAAGTTATTATTATCATAACAACGTATTTCATCCCGATGTTTTTGATGACATGCTGTTATTTTGCAATGGGGAGAGTTTTATGGGGGTCGAAGTCCATCGGAGAGATGACACAGCGGCAAATGGAGTCCATTAAATCGAAACGAAAGGTAAGATTTGTTTCACAATTAGATATAAAACCTGGCATTGCTTCCTGTTCTCACATTGATCTCTTTATACCGGTATTCCACTATCGAGACTATACTGGAACTCGTTGTTTCTATCTGGCGTGGTATCGTAAAATCAAACAAGTATTTATTTAGTTTACTTTTGTTGTTTTGTTATTTTCTTCATTTATTTACTTCAAAAGAGATTTCAGATTTCAGAAAGCGATAGCATAAGGCCAGGGGCGCACCGTACCATTTTGTCGCCCATGCGTGTCGCTGCCCACCAAATTCAACTGTTATAAAAAAATAAGCATCGCCATTCGAAAGAAGTTAAAAAAGTGGCCTAAAAAGGTGCAAACTAAAATATATATCTATTTCACATTTCGAAAGTATGTATTCACAAAAAAACTGCAAAATATTCATACCTATATCTAGTGATCTACGGATTTTCTCTTAAATAACGACATCACTAAAACGGTCTTCTAAAGGGGCAACAATTATGTGAGCACGTTAACTTGGGCAAACTTTTTCATAGTTACCATATATTTTAGACTATTTCACTCATAAATATATAAACCAATCCAAATTCAGAATTCTACCTAGTTACCAAGTTACACTTCGACAAAACACTGTCACTAAAAAATTTTCGCACCCTTTAAGCCAATAAGATGTCGTATTTTTCAAAATGAGTTTTGATAAGCGAAATTTTTTTGACGTTTTAGAAATATATTGTTTACATACCTGTCAAAGTCTATATAATTTCAGTGTTATCAGTTTTTATTAAAAACGAGTCGATTCGGACAGGAACCTATTTAAAACGTTGAAAAAGCAAACTGAAACATAATACTTCTAAACACAATAAAAATTACAAAAATTTGTCAAGAAAAAAATTATATAAATGATTACCTGATTTTTATTTTGGAAATAGTCATCTGAATACCATTCGTGGTTAAATTTTACCCTGCAAAAATTTTCCGATTGCTTTACTCGAGCCTGTTGCCAATTTATCTCGTGACATTGATCAAAAATCACTCGTTGACAACTCGTTATTTTTTTGTCAATGTCACTCAATAAATTGCTAGGCAACCGGCTCTCGTAACAATCTGAAAATTTTTCCGGAAAAAATTTACCACTTATGATATTATATATGATAAAAAAATTCTGCTTGAAACATAGATACATCGTTGGAAAGCTAAAATAAGCTCTCTTTCAATGGTATAATTTTGCCACTATGGAAATTATAAATTAGACCCCATTATTTGAAATCTAATAGTGATAAAAATCTGAGCATCGTGCCTTTTGAAGGAAAATAAAAAAGGTTCCTTAAAGACGTGTATCAGAACTGTTGCTTGGAAACTATTTTTTTCGTAATATGAAGAACAATCCCGGATTTTCTACAATTTTTCTTAATTTTTCTAATATTACATATGTAAATTGACTGGTTTAAAATATAATTAATAGAATTAGTATCTCCGGATAAGCATATATAATTTCAACTTAATATCTTGCACATCCACATGTGTCGGTTGGCCTATGTTAAGGGCATTGAAAACTAAAATATTTTAAAAAATAATACCTTTTTTAAATTTTGCCACTACCTATCATTCAGGTCGTTTTAATATAAATGATCCATGTAATAATTTGTTACTATAATGCAGAATTTCATTTTATTTTTTTTTATGTATTTTTATTGAAGCTATGATTTTTTGTTAGAGCCCGATATAATTATTCTTTTACGCCAAATTTATGCAGTTATTACAAATTTTACAAATTGTTTCATAAGACCAAAACAAAAATAAATAATAACTGCCAGTAGCATTGTTTGCTGTCTGCTCCAAACGGCAAAAGTTTTGTAACTATTCAAACATCGCAACAGGCAACCAAAGGCGGATATATGAGCATTTGAATAAAACATTTATAAAAACTTTGTTGGTTTGTTGCTTTAAAATGTTTCAACATACTGTTAAATTAAATAATTAAATTAAAGTACATGTTGATATTAACATTTTAAATAAAATAAATAAGATTAAAACATATTTTCAATAAATAAATTGATAATATTTAGAATTATAAATAATGTTACAAAATTTGAAAGCTTACTTAGGTAATTGTGAGGAAAAAAATGTTACATAAACATAGGCCCTTTGCTTAGTAATAGTAGTAGTAGTATTAGTAGTAGTAGTAGTAGTAATAGGAGTAGTAGTAGTAGTAGTAGTAGTAGTAGTAGTAGTGGACGCCAAATATTTCGAATTTTAAATGGTACAAAATTGCCCCCTGTGGTGCACTCTCCACGCCAACAATAAGTGCCCGTGAGGTGACGTCTGGTAAACGCCCGCACGGTATAAATATGTCATCATCAATACCGAAATCTGTATACAAAGCAGTGGGTAATATGCCGTGATGATATATTTATTTATTTATTTATCAAGATTTTGTCTACCACCTTTTCATAAAATAGATTGTATATACTACATATTTTTATTTTTCTAAAGCCCTTGATTTGTAGGGGCCAGTGGCATAAAAAATGTTCACTCCGAATAAACAGTACTATTTTTATCATTTTCGAAAATAGTATTTTAAGAACGAGTTTTATAAGACATGTTTTTTTCACAAATCAAAATTTAGAAAATGAGTCGTGGCGAAATTACTTTGACAAAAGGAAATATATAAATTCCTGTTTTTTACATGTTTTTATAGAATATTCATTTTGCAATGAAATTATGAACAGACCTAAAAAATGTTTATTTTAAATTAATTTGCATGTTAAAAACTTCCATTCATATCATCTCAAAAAAATGCAATTAAATTAAAATTCTCGTCACGAACACGAAAACACCTGAACAATAATAAAAGAACTAATTATTTTCCAGATTGTCCGCATGTTTATTATTGTTGTGATAATTTTTGGAGTGTGTTGGCTGCCATATCACTCTTACTTCATTTACACGCATTATAACCGTACGATATTGTACTCCATGTACGTACAGCACGTATATTTGGGCTTCTACTGGTTAGCAATGGCAAACGCCATGGTAAATCCATTGATTTATTACTGGATGAATACAAGGTAAGCCTAAACACCTGATTTATAAAATAGCAGTTGATAATTTATTCTGTTTTAGATTCAGGAAATACTTTAATATGTGTTTGTGCGGATGGACAAAGTGTATTACCAAAACGCCAATAATTAGAAGTGATACTATGGATAACAATTCCACTCCACTGTCACACAGAAATAAGTCTAGCTCAAATAAAGGTAAATTCAAACAGTTTGTATAATATTTATAAATTTGGAAATAAGTTAAGAATATTTGCAATTTATTTTTTATACTAGCGTATTATAACAACTTTTCGATTGTCATTTCCGTTGTTAAATGATGTACTTTTAAGCATTAGTGCTTAAAAATGACAGTTTAATGCGTAAAAGTAAAAGTACTAAATACCTATACATACATACATACATACACACTTAAACGAGCTTCTCTAGATACGTTTACGTTTCGAGCAAACGTACCCAGAGCACCCATTACCTTACACCCCGCACTCACTCTCCTTTCAATTTCTCTATCAATTCGACCATCCCTTGACATCATACTACCCAAATATACAAACTCATTCACTTGCTCCAGTTTCACTCCATCCACCAACACATTGCTAACACCTTGGATTTATCAACATTTAACTCCAGATTCATACTTCTTCCAACTACATGTATTCTCTCTATCATTCTTCTGAGTTGCTCTTCATTTTCACCTAAAACAACTACATCATCCGCATACGCTAACGCAGGCACAATACTTTCACCAATTTGTACAAATTAAACAACCACGGAGACATACCACAGCCCTGTTTCACACCAACATTTATACGAAACCAATCACTCAACCTACCATCTATTCTTACAGCAGCCTCACTACCCTCATACAATGCACGAATCGCTCCCAGCAAGTTTCCACTCACGCCGTACTCCCTGAGTACATCCTACAAAGTATCTCGAAGAACACTATCATACGCCTTTTTAGATCAAGAAAGCCACAGAACACCTTCTTGTTCTTGTCAAGTGACTTCTCAACAATCGTACGAAGAGCAAACAATTGATCGACACGTCACTAATTTTTGAAATTGTTAAGGTTCGCACCTTATGAATTAAAACCTTACCAAAAAGTTTCCCGACTACACTCAACAAACTTATCGCGCGAAATACCTATTATAACTGTTTATTTATGATAAATATTTACAACGCAATTACTTAAATTACTAAATTGAACATTTGATGTCGTTCTTAATAATTCTTCTTGGTTAACTTCAATGTGGGTAGAAACTGAAGTAGATGTGCTGCTGGATTCTGATTCTTTGTCGACAATTTTTATTTTTTTAATTGCTGTTTCTTTTTCTCCCAAAATTCTTCGTGAAATTTCTTTCTTATTTTCCAAAGAATTTTCAACGTAGCCTTCAGCAACAGAACTTGAACGCCACCCTCCATGTCGCTTGAGCACTGTAATTTTTGCTCCCGAATCAGCCAAAAATGTTGCAGAACACAACCGAAAGCAATGCCCGGTATATTCTTTAGCATTTGGGAGGCCGAGGAACTTTTTTTTTAGGTATACCACCTATACTTAAAATTTCTGTAGGTTAGAAAAAACCGTTGATGTTCAGTATGAGTAGATCGAAGTTGATTCCATCGATACACCCTTCAGTTATCATAAAAAATCGTGAAATATTCGTTTTAGTATTTGGAATATTAATTTTTATGAAAGAAGTAGAATCACGTAAAAACGTAAGTTCCTCCCGGCGACATGCCCCATAGATTCCAACAATTAACACAACCTTTGCCAATAAATAATCCTTGTCATCAGCTTCCTTCATGAAACGAACTATCTCTTGCTTAGTGAATATTTTTGGTTTTTTATATCCACTAGCTTTTCTTTTTAAGAACGCAATAAGATTGGTAAATTTACTTATATCTACATTCTTATTAAGGTATATCATAGTTCGGAGCATAGAGTAATTACTCCATAAAGTGGATGGCTTAAAAATGGATGATAATTTCGAAAAATAGGCTAAAACTATCTTTTCTGTAATGTGCCCAACGTTTTTCTCCGCACACCAACTGTCAAATTTTTTGTGTTTCTTCAAAAATTTTTTTGATTTTCCTAGAACCAGTGTAGCCAATGCAGCCTCTGCACCATTTTCAATATCAGAGTCAATCTCTGAGTCACTCATTTTAAGTAAATTTATTAACAAAAATTCTCAAGAAAAATTATACACCGAGCACGTTGACATCAATGTTTATTAAACAACATATTGAATCCCATAGCAACAAAAATATGAAACTGATGCCTGCCTACTTTTAAATTTTGAAAAATTCAAAATGTTGACATTTGAGAATAAATATAAATAATCTGTTTTAAAACGCTAGTATAAAAAATCTTGTATGGAATACGTTGCGAAATCGTGTTTTAAGCACTAGACGTGTTATCCAACTCGGCTACGCCTCGTGGGATAATTTTCACCTTGCGTGCTTAAAACATATTTCTTTCGCAACTTATTACATAAATAGCTATTTTATGTTTTGAGTACAAAATTACTTTTAAAATATTTTTTTGTTTGAATTACTCTAATTTGCTTAACTTGTTTCTCTGCTGTACATTCATGTAATACCCGTTGCATACGTACAGGCTATTTTGTTTATTAAAATTGGAAAATTTAAAGGAAAAGGTTTTTCAGGAAAACGAGGCAAGGATATACATTATAAATTAACTCATAACTGTAAATCATTACAAAGATCACTAATATCACGAAATTCATCTTCTTTGTTAAAGCGAGCGCCTACTGAAGATGCAATATTTTCAAAATATAATTCCTCATTAATTATAAAACATAGTAATTCTGTATAGTTACAAAATATAGCGATAATTTATACTCTAAATATTTTTATACCGTTAGCATTAAGTTGTATATATTTATACAAAGCTTATTATTGAACAAACTGTGTACCTATAATTGTGATTTACTTAAATAAGGCATTAAGTTTAAGTAGTATAAATATCGACTGTAAAATATTTTGTATGTCATAAAAATGGGGAAAGTATCGCTATTTGTACAATAATAAATTTGTTGTTCCATTAATTTTGTTCTGCATCCTTACCTCTGTTTTTATGTTTTTGATTTTTCAAATAACTATATTTCAAAATTTTGGGCATATTTTTCGAGAAGTTTTGCTGGATAAATAATTTGCATGACACGATAAAATACGACTGTGTAAACATTATTGCTTGACAACCGTCTAGTCGTCAGAGCGCCGAGGACCCCGAAGATATACGAAGTCTTCCAAAGGGAAATTTTAAAAAATTCCACACTTTACTTTCCACAATTATTTTCCTAATGAAAATAATTATTAATTTAATAGTACTCTCTAAATTAAATTGACCGGTGAATAATGCCATCTTTTGTGGCGGCCTAGCGGTCATATTTCAAACCATATGCAAGTTTGCTCTCTACTTTAATATCTTTACTATTTACTTTAAATTTGGCGCTAATACTGTTCGTTCACAATTCTTTTAAAATACGCCGGAAGCCTACTTACAACTTTTGTAACAAATGCTTGACATTTTATCTGTCACAAAGTAAGTTAACTTATTTGACTTTTCTGACAATTCGATAAAACGTCAAGCATTTATTTATTTTTTGTTCAATTCCATGGCTGTCGATATTTGCAAGTTTCAACGTAATTTTCGACATTTTCATATTTAATTTCTATCGTTACAAAGCATGTAAAGGTAATTCTGTTTATTGATTTAGATGCAAAATTTTATGCCCTAAAACTTTTATTTGGCGCATTTTTGCTTAAAATAATTAGGCGAGCAGGAAATTGCAAAAAAACTGATTTCCCATGTTATCTTTAGATAACATTTTTGACAATATCTCATGTCAAATTGGCATTTAATTAAATCTTTTTAAATTGACGTACGTTTCTTTGTTCAGAGCCTACTCAGAATTAGGAATTTTTTTGAACACACTGTATATGTATATATATATATATATATATATATATATATATATATATATATTATATATATATATATATACATATATATATATATATATATATATATATATATATATATATATATATATACAGGGTGATTCATCGGTCTGTCCTCTCTTTATAACTCTTTTATTTTGAGTCAGATAGAAAAACTCTTCAAATATAATTTATATGATATAGTATTATCTATCTACGTACCATATCCATTTGTATACAGGGTGCTCCATTTAAGCGCAACAATATGTAACTTTATATTTCTTAATGGAACACTCTATATTTATTTACTTATTTTGATAGTAAATTCGATTCCTTTTAAAAAAGTATCAAGTAATAAGGGGTCTAAAATTATAAATTAAGAAGTTATTTACCTTTATTCGTTGAATGATATGTTTCTTGCTTGAAATAAAACAATTAACTAACACAATTGTAACTATTATTATTAAACGAAATAATATTTTTTTATCTTAATAATACAGAAAAAAAGAATAAGGAACACAAGCCACAGTCATGGCTCACTATTCTCTTTCCAATTAGGTGTATAAAAAAGTGCCCGCCATTTTAATTTTTATTAATGTAACATATAGATTATTTTACATGATTGTAAAGCAAATTTGATGCACTTTTCAAATTTGTAAAAAAATATAGTATGTTCCATTTGAAATTTCAAAGTAGATATTAATTACTCATAAACCGGAAGTGGTATCAGGAATGTACATCTGTCATCAAGTAGCTTACATGTTCCTGTATAAATCATGTTATATGAAAAAATTGCCAACTTAATAAATAAGCGAGATATTTGCTGGGTCCATTAAAATATAACACCTGTATATATATATAATAAAATTCTGAGGGGTGGGGGAGGTTATAATTCAAATAGATTTGTGTTTTATTTTTTATTAATAAACCCTGTTTTCATATAAATCGTATATGTATTTGTATTATTATTATTTTTTATTAATAATCTAGAGTGCGTGCTACAGTAAAAACGTACGCGTAGAATGCTCACTATAATGGTATTGAAAATATTTAGAGAGGGTTGGGGGCCACAAAATTGAATTGCACTTGGGGACTCCCAAGTGCTAAATTCGCCACTGCCCGGCACTTTGACGACTAGACTCTTCTTCTTTTGGGCTGTATGTCTGCTGACGGGTTGGGGAATTTATGTTTTATTAATGAAACAAAATAAATACAATAATTTATGAATTTTAAAACAAAATTTGCAATCTTTTTGGGTAAACTTGAACTAGAAGGGGTTTATATATTCAAGCAAGATAATGGTCACAAACTTACAGCACTTATTGTTAAGGAATGGCTGTTCTACAACATACCGAAACAACTTACACCTCTCCAGTCTCCTGATATCAACCCTATCGAGAATTTATGGTCGGAACTAAATAGGCAACCCCGAAAAAATATTTTCCACTATTTAGCAACTCCGGACGAATCTGGCTGAAGAATAGATAAAAATTCCATCTTCCGTATCATCTAATTTAATAAAATCAATAACTAGACTACTACTGGAAGCTGTAATTAAAGATAATAAGAAATCTCATTAAATATAAAAATGTAGTATTATGTTATTAATAATTTTATAAATATAGGTATTCGAATAAATTTGTTTCTATTTTAGTATACAGGGAGTAAAATCAAAACCGATCACCGCCATTATTTTCTTTATTATTATAGTTACGAAAAAATACTATAGAACCTAGTTCTAGAAGACCAGAGGGGGGGGGGGGAATCCCATTAGAGAAGAAAATGTAGTTCTCAAGGTACACCACAAAGTTATATTTTTTCAAATGGGATTATATTAATTATTTATGTGTATTCGATAACGTATTTTTTTCTGGGGGTCTCGTGGCCGCGTGCCTTAGTGTCTGGTCGCGAATTTGGGGAACCGGGTTGACCCCTGTGGTTCACTCTCCGCGCCAGCAATGCGTGCCCGTGAGGTGACGCCTGGTAAACGCCCGCACGGTACAAATATGTCATCATCATTACTGATATCTGCGTACAAAGCAGATTGGCACACCCAGCAATGGGTCATATGCCGTGATGATATATTTATTTATTTATTTCTGAATTCAACTATGTATTAGTTTTATATCATTACATAATAAAAATATTGAAAAAATCCAATTGAAAAAAAAATTTGATTTTTTGTTATTTTTCAGTAGGCTATGAATAAAAAACAAAACTGCAATTTGTCAATTTGAATTATTTAGGATGGAAATCAAATACAACACTATTTATAAAGTTATTAATAGATATTTGTTTAGTTTTAATTTAAGCTCAATTTTGTTCATACATAGCCTACTAAAAATAACTATAAAAATCAAATTTATTTAAATTTCAATTGAATTTTTTTCAATATTTTTATTTTGTAAGGATATAAAACTAATATCTATAATCTTATTTGAAAAAATGTAACTTTTTGTTGTAATTTGAGAACCACTGGTTTAAAAAAATATTTTCTTCTTTAGTAGTGTGTCCCTTTGGTCTCCTATAACTTTGTTCTCTAGTATTTTTTTGTAACTATAATTATAATAAAAAAAAACAATGGCGGTGGTCGGTTTTGGTGTTATACCCGGTATAATTTGTTTTCAGAAGAATTACATAAAGTAAATAAAACATTTTTTTATTTTACTAATAAAAGTAAAGTGTACGAATAATTTTGTGAGCCACTGTATAAAGCAAGATTGGCGATGTTTTAGTAAATTTGTGTATATACCAATTTTATTTCACAAAGAGTACCTTCATCCGTGTAATATAATTATATTACATACAGGGTGATTCATCGGTCTGTCCTCTCTTTATAACTTTTATTTTAAGTCAGATAGAAAAACTCTTCAAATATAATTTATATGATATAGTATTATCTATCTACGTACCATATCCATTTGTATACAGGGTGCTCCATTTAAGCGCAACAATACGTAACTTTATATTTCTTAATGGAACACCCTACATTTGTTTATTTATTTTGATAGTAAATTAGAT
Organism: Harpalus rubripes; assembly: GCA_963082715.1. Classification (NCBI taxonomy): domain Eukaryota; kingdom Metazoa; phylum Arthropoda; class Insecta; order Coleoptera; family Carabidae; genus Harpalus; species Harpalus rubripes. The sequence continues at coordinate 1,675,783 of OY720449.1, forward strand.
TCCCTTTAAAAAAGTATTAAGTAATAAGGGGTCTAAATTTATAAATTAAGAAGTTATTTACCTTTATTCATTGAATGATATGATTCTATCATGTTATTATTAACAAAGTAAGCTATGGATAATTTGATCAATTGTTTCGAATTTGAACAAACAAGTTGTCCAAATACTCTTCGTTTATCATTGTTGATGTTGATGTGAAAATGAATAATACAAATTTTAGTAAAGATGAGATGGTTAATATAATATTTATAATAGAAAAATCTATTGAAGTTGAAGGACAAGTTTTCGAGAATTTATTATAATTTTGCATTATTTAGTCTGTCACTAAATTTTAAAAGCTTCTTTTGAATTAGTGTAATGCTTAAAATAAGTATTAATAAAAAAGGATCAAAATTTTGTATTATATTATGGTTTTTTCCACTCTGAAATACTATTTTTTATGAACGTAAATAACTTCTTAATTTATAATTTTAGACCCCTTATTACTTAATACTTTTTTATGGTACGTAGATAGATAATACTATATCATATAAATTATATTTGAAGAGTTTTTCTATCTGACTTAAAATAAAAGAGTTATAAAGAGAGGACAGACCGATGAATCAACCTGTATATTGTACTCGCAGTAAAATTTTGATATTTAATTTAACAAATGCAATGCACTTTCCGTCATAAAAATTCAGTCATTTAAGTTAAGAAACCAACAAGAAGCGGTTCAATATAAATCTTCGTGAGGCTAACTACGAAAATAATCAGAGATGGCAGCACAATACCTATCGTTCATATTGAGTTAAGCAAAAATGTTCATAACGGAGCTAATTTATACATAACATTTATTAAATTTTGTTGTTTCGAAATAAAATAAATAACATAAAATAAATTATAAGTTTATTAACAAAATTTATATTGACTACATGCAGTATTTACAATTTATTCAACTCCTAGTTCTGCATCTGTCCATTTGCTAGGGTCAGGGTATGGAAATTCACCCTACAACATAAATAATATAGTTTTTATCTGTATAAACTACTATTGTTCCATTTAAGCCATTCAGTATTGCAGGACATAGGGAGTAGTTTTGACCTCTCTGATTGGCTGAAATTTGAGACAAGAGACAAGTTTACCCAATGTAATTTCGGCTACTTCAAGTTTGCGCTGTTGCCAGCTCCGTCTATTGAATGGCTTAAATGGAACAGTGTACACTTACTATATTTTACTCACAGTAATGTGTTCATGTTCAGTGAACAAATGCCACAAAATCCACCACCACATAAAACCTCCAACAATTTCAGCGCCGTATTTAGTGGCTTTCGAGGGGGCTGGGGCCCCAGCTCGATAAACAAAGCTAAAATATGAAAAATAAAATCATTATGTAATGAACCTAACCTCATATATGTATAAATACTTGTACTTACGCATGGCCAGACATATTACGAATTGTATTTACAGATTTAGCTGCTTTTAATAGTCTGGTAGCAGCCAGACCTCTTGAAACCAACATTTTGTGCAATTTCTGCCGTCAAATCTTTATTTTGTTACAAACTTGACAGTTCGCTGCAAACGTGGAAAAATTACCCAATAATTCGTACTGCGCATGTCTAGATACAGAAAAACAAATAATTATTGGAAATATGTGTTATATTTCAATTTAATATTGGTTATTTATTAGTTTATATTATTATTTACTGTTATTGGTATAATTTTTGCCATTTTTGTTCAAAATTATTAAAATAGCTGTTCAAGAAGTATAGACTTTCGTTCAGAGATGGCAGCACACACTGATGAACATTTTAATCAATATTTTTATGTTTTTATTTTTAACCAAAACATGTACAACTTTTTTTATGTTCAACATTAAATTATTAATATTTTTTATTATTTTATTTATATGTATTTTTTATTTTTTGATTTCAGCGTAAACGCAGCATAAAACGATTTAAAATAATCGTCATCCAAGTATTATTAAACGTATATTGTTGTCCGCTACAAAGGAAGCGGTATAACAAGAACGAAATCTGCAATTGGAAAAATAGTAAATGCTATTGGATTCTGATTGGTTCTTGCAACTTGCCGGTCAGGCATCGGAGATCGGAGTCGCGTTTAGCAGGTTACAACTTAGTTCAAGCCGCTTCAGTCGTCGTTCGAAAGTCGCGTATGCTGGATCTCTGCTTCCATTCATTTCTGTTACAACAATGGTAAACATAAACCGATTGTTGACTGTTGTATTTCCCTCTGTATTATTAAACCAAACTCCATAAACATTATGCAGGTTTAATTCTTTCATTTAATTCAAATAAACATCATATAATTTATAAGAAACAGACTAATTTTCAATTTTTTTAAATTGATCTAAAATATTTTTATTGCAATAAACAAACACAGTGTGAGTGACTGGTTTCTAATTCAGTGATAAACAATTAAGTTAAATATGATTTGTATTTGTGCAATGTGATTTCTGTTCGTTTCTGTGTTGAACTTGGAGAAATTTCGCTCAGCTGATCGAGTGCCGGCTTCTTTGCAGACATGACCAACATAAACCGAATAAGAGTTGTTGTCCTAGGAAGTTCACGGGTCGGCAAATCTGGTAAGTTTGTCCTTCCTTCATTTATTTTTCAATGCTTTCCTTAGTCTGTCTGTTTCAATTTGTCATAAATGATAAAGAAAACAAACGTAGGAGATCGTATTTATTATTTGTATTAGTTTCTTATTTTGATCTTTTTTAAATGCATTTAAGTTGTTCCATTAAAGTATAATGACATTTGCATGTCTGGTATTAATTTTAACTAATAATTGTTTTGTTAATTTCAAAGCGTGAAATGCAGCAATGCAGCTCATTTGCGTGTTAAATTATTTATATAATTACCGTTTCTGTTGATTCGAATTTGTATATATTTTCAATGACTTGTGTTATAATTTGGCGATAATTTAAAAAAACAGAGATCAGTAATAATAACATATAATTTCTTTTTTAGTATTTCAAGATTTTTAATTTCTGGTATACGACTCCCTGTTTCTCGTTTTGCAAATTAGCTTATAACTGTACTTTAATTGCGAAGCCTGATTTATTATGTATATTTAAAAATTATTTTCACATTCATCACACATTTTCATCGAGTAATTGGAATTGAAACTGTATTGAAAACTAAAAATTAAAATTTGGTATTTAATTTTGTTGATGTATAAGGTTTAATACGCATATATTTGTACTAGATGTGAATAGATATTAGGAAATTATTTAAATTTTTGTCAACATGTCTAAACATTTACATATTTATAAATAGTAAAATAATTGTAGAACAATATATCATATAATTAGACAAAAGTTATAAAAATCTATAGATATACACTGAAGTAGACAAAAATTGAAAGATATTAAAATTAAAAGATGGTATAAGTTTTCATTTCTTTAAAATATTTTAATTATTATTTAAAAGACAAAATGACGATCCTCAATTTTTACATAAACACTTGTCGACAGTATGTAGACAATAAATTTATACGTCAATAATGTAGACAATGTTAGAACAGATTATTATTATTATAATTAGTAAACAAGGGTCAAAAATCATTGATTTTTTCAAAAAAATTAAATTATTCATGATTTTATTTTTAGAGATCTGTTGAACTTATTGCACTTTTTTAATTGTTTTAACAGCAATATAAATATTTTATTTCATAAACGTAAATTAAATATATAATAAAACCCCAAAGAATACAATTGAATTTTTACTTATACGTATAATATATAACGCGTCCACGCGCGCGCGCGTTTTTAATATAAAAATTAAAGTGGTAAAATATCATTTAATTTTTAGATATTACTATATACAGAACATATTTTTGTTGTTATTAAAATTTTTTGTAACAAATAAAAACATTTTAATTATCATCTTTAAAAAATCAACGATTTTTATTTAAAAAATCTGGTGTGGCCATCATAATACCTCCCGCCATTTACAGCCCGAGTCTCAAAAAATATTAAGTTAATCCTTTTTTTGGATTAGCGAATTTTACTGTAATTTTGACAGTTTATTTCTTAAAATATAGTCTAATCTAATCTAAGTAACTACCTTTTTTTGAACCCCTCAACAGGATTAAATCCCAATTACAGAGTGGGTTCACTTTTACACACATCCATGCCTTAGTGGGATTCGAACCCAGAGCCCCGACGGCACTCATGACATAAGGAGTTGCTCTAACCATTGAGCCACCGGAACTATAATAAAATGAAGATTAAATTTTAAATACCGGGATAGAATAGAATTCACTAATCCAAATTGTTAATTTTTATTAAACTAAATACATACCTACATATTTACTTATGCTGGAAACTGTATTGAATTCCTTTTCTATTGTTCTATTTACTTTTTCCTTTTTAAAACGTTACTAATATTATTTTGAAATAATAAGTTCTTTGATAGTGACATTTATCTGTCAGTTACATTTGAATAACTGTGTTTTGTTTGTTTGAAGCTCTGGGATTTAAATTGTAGATGTTATAAATTTATCCATAAAATATATAGAAAAATATTAATGCAAATCTATAGAAAATTTAATAATCTTTATAATAACATTAATAACATTTAAAGGTATTTTTCGAAAAAAACTATTTTGACCTTAGTAAAGTGCCATTTCCGGTTATCCAATTTTGGTGTTGGCCCCATCAAATTTTTTTTGAAATTTGTCCAATTTTTGTAAAGATGTATCCTTATAAAATGAAAATATTTATTTTCAATGATACTTTCTACAATGAAACATATTAATTTTGATAATCGTTCTTAAAATTAAAATATACCTATGAATATTTTGCTTTGCTAGGTACTAACCTAAGTAATTAGTGATTAAATTTGTAAAGTCTCACCTTGTTACATTCCCTATTTTAATATTCAAAAATTAATTCCTTTTGAGATATATTAGGTCGTTGAACGCGCCGTGGTTTAAATATTCAATCCTGGGGTGTTTTTCGGCATAGGTGCTAGCTAGTTAGTTCACTTGTCGCTATGTAGCGCCACTGGTCGCCTCGCCGGCACCGTCTTCTGTCTTGCTGAACCAGTCTTGCGCTTCTCGAGTCTCGAGTCTGTAGCTCGCATGTGGTTTCTAAAACAAGAGCAAAAGGGACATTCCTCTATCAGTCTTTCCCGGAAGGTAATTTTCGATCGCTGAAAAATGCAAAATCGTTTGCAAATTGTCTGGCGCCTAGATCCGTTAATACTTGTAGCCTGATGGTCGACTGGTTGCATATGCATATGAGCATATGCAAATCGAATGGAGATCTCTTACTGAAGATTTTTCATTTGATTGTAAAACATTGACATTACGGTTTCCTGATGGTTATGGTCACAATATGGCAAGCATGTTGTATTGTAGCTTACATTATTGGACTAATGTCTAAGTCTTATTTGCTCATTAAAATACTAAGAGAATCTAATTTGAATAAATTCAAATAAACTAATATTTATGTTATTTTTGTATTCTTCCTTATATTTATTACTGTGCATCACTTTTCACAACCATATTTGTTGTTGTCTATATCATTTTTCAATTCTCTTTAATTCTTTTGAGTTGTTTTTACCTCCCGCTACCCTTGGTAAGGAGGTATAGGGATCGTGCTAAACATCGCATATCGAGATTTTGGTAAATGACCACGTTTTAAGATCCCAAGAATCCAATTTTAACATTTTCACAATAATGTCTGTGTGTATGTGTGTGTATGTATGTGTGGATCCTCCACTCTAACTCAAATACTATCATTCAGAAAATTTTAAAACCTTCTATTTCGAACTTTTTCTGTAATGGTAAGACCCCATTAATAGATTTTGGTGAAAATCGGATCACCGGAAATGGCGAAGCTCAAAATAGTTTTTCTTTAAATGTTATTTTTTCGAGATGTTATTGTAAAAATTAAAGATTATTAAATTTTCTACAGATTTGCATTAATACATTTTACTTCCTGGTACAAAGTAAAGGAAGTATTGTAATCGCGAAAAATTCCGGTTTTCAGATTTCAACGGAAATATCCATTTTGACCATCCCTGAATTCTTTTTGACTAATTTCGTCGTGACGTCTGTACGTACATACGAACGTACGGATGTATCTCGCATAACTCAAAAACGGTAAGCCGTAAAAAGTTGAAATTTTGTATTTAGGACATCTAGTTGTGCACCTCCCTTTTTGGTCATTACATAATTTCCAGAAATGGTACTTTATTTGAAGCCTATAATAGATTTTAATGAAAAACTATTTTAAAATATAATCCAAAACTTTTCAATTTTGGTATATAAGAAATTCATGTCAATTGGAATAACATACTAGATTTTGGTAAAAACAAGCTAACCGGAAGTGATATATTACATGAAGTTGTTAACAATTTTTCTTGAATAAAATGGTTTCATTTAGATGTTGAATAACATATACTTTTTGGTTTTTGTAATGAAGCTTGCTATGGATTAGGATAATAAATAACAAAAAAATAAAAAAATAGATGTTAATGCCAAATTACGTCAAATACGTGCAATTTTATAATTGGGTCTATAGGTACTACATATTAGTTTTTCGTACAAGGAAGTCGTGTGGTGTCCACATCAGATTTTTCTATATATTTTATGGATAAATTTATAAAATTATCTATAATTTAAATCCCAGAGCCTGCGCTTTAAACAAACAAAACGCAGTTATTCAAATGTATGTAACTGACAGATAAATGTCACTATGAAAGAACTAATTTCAAAATAATATTAGTAACGTTTTAAAAAGAAAAAAGTAAATAGAACAATAGAAAAGGAATTCAATACAGTAGGTATGATTCACAAAAATGTTTAAGCTAATCCTCATTTTTGGATTAGTGAATTCTATTCTATCCCGATATTTAAAATTTATTTTTCATTTTATTATATCTCGGGTGTACAATGGTAAGAGCAACGCCTCATGTCATGAGTGCCCTCGGGGCTCTGAGTTCGAATCCCACTAAGGCATGGATGTGTATGAATGTGAACCCACTCTGTAATTGGAATTTAATCCTGTTGAGGCGTTTAAAAAAAGGTAGTTACTTGGATTAGATTAGACTATATTTTAAGAAATAAACTGTCAAAATTTATCTTTTTTGTGACTCGGGCTGTAAATGGCGGGAGGTATTGTGTTGGCCACACCAGATTTTTTTGAGTTTTTTTCTGTATTACATTGACAACACATTATTTCATTTCAATATTCCTTTTGTATTCTCAGAAAAAAACATTCATTTTCATCTCCATATGAATTTTATATTCTTCCATCTTTTTTATTGCCGACACATACTACCATGCAAAATCACTTAACGTGTTGTCTATTTCATTCTGCAGTTTCAGTTCTTATGATTTTTTTGGGTTATGGTGTGCAGGCCTGCAGTCGTAATCTTACTTTTAGATTCGTTGTCATTACTTCGTTCCAGACACAACAAACCTTTAGCCACCACCACAAAAGAAATCATTGTACCTCGCTAATACCGTATCAAAGTAGCTAGGATTGACTGCAGTAAACGTGGAGGTTGAGGCGGGATTCGTTTTGGTTTTATTAAAAGATGTAAATAAAAGGTTAAAGTGGTTACTTACACCTTTGTTTTTAAATAATGTTTACATATATGTTTATGTTTTATTTTAGTGAAACATTGTTTGGAAAAATTGTCTTTCTACCTCTCGCTAAGAGAGGTATTGTATACATGCTAAAAATCTCATATCCAGATTTTAGTGGATAAGCACGTTCTAAGGTCCCTAGAATCCGATTATAACATTTTTACGATGATGTCCGTATGTGTATGTGGATGTGTGTGTGGATGTTGGATTCACGATTTCTCAAATACTATAAGACTTAAGACCTTTTTAACTATTGATTCCTCAATCTAACAATAATGGGAAGAGTTGATTAAGTTTTGGTCATAATTGAACAACCGGAAGTAGTAGTTACAAGAAAAAAATCATCCAAATATTATTTATCGAAAATTTATGTAAATACTTATAAGAACGTTAAATTCTTCATTCGATAAATATAAAATCATTATTATAGCTTCTATAGATTTAAAGATATAGAAATGCATATAAAATAATTTGATGTAAAACAATCTCAGATCAAACTACTTCAAGGCAAGAAATTCAAATGTTTGTAAATGACACATAAATGTCACTGTCAAAAATATTTATATGCCACTGTCAAAAATATTTGTACATTATTATGAAGATTATGAAAATAAAAAAAAGTCAGCAACGCAAAAGAATATACGTAAAAAAGAATATAAAAGGAATTTGCGAAAAAATGACGAATATAAAGAAAAAGAAAAGGAAAGTAGAAAAAGAAAATTTCAGGATATTGAATATAAAAAAAATGTATGTATTGTACATAATTTATATTAAAATAACCCAAAGATTTTGCAAATATATGTGAGAATTATTTTGTAGTGAGACAAGAATATATGTATTTGTATTTAAAAATATTTTTCGTGTTACGCGTACAACAAGGTATAATATCTGGCGAGAGATTATGTGCTGTAGAAGCTGTAGAATTTAGAATTGTAAAATATAAAAACTAACCTGAAGCTTCTCATTATAATAATAAAAACTAAACATTGATTTGTAATAATATTATTATAGATATTATAGATAGACTGCTAGAAGGAAACAGACAGTTGTAGATCAGCCGATCAGCGTCGCGATTATGTTGTGGTAGCATGGGCGTAACTAGAGAATTTTTACCTACCTGAAGGTAAATAAATTTTATGTTTATATTTATATTTCTGTTGGCTATGTATAAAAACTAAAACTGCTATCTGTCAATTTGAATTATTTAGTGGATAATTTATATTCTTGCTATATATAAAGTTATACAGAGTGATCAAAAATAACTGATTCAGTTGGCAATAACAAAAATTACTTGAAATTATTTCTTACATTAGCCAACAGAGCAATAATCTAAAATATTTCAATCACCCAAAATCCTATTAGCTGTCAGGGTCCTGTTCTGTATTTATTGCAAAAAAGATAAGAACATAAGTTGTTCAGAAATTAAAAAGGCATCCTATAAAGGCAAATTACTTACATAATCATTCGTATTTCACGAGATATTAATTAAATAAAATTTAATGTTCTTTTAGAAAAATTGTTAAGTACCTTGAAAAATGAAATGAAGAAAATATTCACATTAACATTTTTTATTTGTTGTATAATTTCTTTTAGGTATAAACTCAATTTGATCGGAATTTATACAACAAATATCAAAGTGAATATTTTATTTTGGTTACTTGTTTCATTTTTCTATGCACTCTAACGATTTTTCTAAAAGAACAATTAAATTTTATTTAGTTAATATCTCGCGAAATATGAATGATTATGTAAGTTGCCTTTATAGGATGCCTTTTTAATTTTTGAACAACTTATTCTTACCCTTTTTGCGCTAAAACAAATAGGTAAAGAGATATAGCAGTATTAAAAAAATAACATTGAAATCGCTATGCGCCACTGTTCATTTCTACACCCGGTATATATATATATATATATATATATATATATATATATATATATATATATATATATATATATATATATATATATATATATATATATATATATATATTGATCTCAATGATGTCTTAAATATTTTACAAAAAAAACTAATATAAGGCTAATAATTAATATTTATACTTTTTTGTTATTTTTTCGGAATAAATTTTTATTATTATTATTATTATTATTATTATTATTATTATTGATGAGAAATGTGCACACTCTTCGAAAATTTTCTGGCTACGCCACTGTCTTTCATTATCCAAAAATAAATTTTGTTTATCAGCAGTATTTTATACGCCTTCAAAAAAGTTTGTAGGCAACACTTTTTAATATGGTGCCTTGCTGTAAATTTTATATTTTGTGTATATTGTCGTATTTATTTTTTAGGAATGTGAAATATCTTTACAGAACACTATTAAATATTTTATGACATTTAGATTTTATATTTCCAGTAATTTAATAAAAAAAGCTGTTAATAAATATCAATATAATATACTTATTTAATAGTAAAACGTATTTTTTTTTCTGTTAACAAACTATTTATTTGACGCTGTATACAATTTCAATTTTTAATGATCATGTTTAAAGATAATTGATAATTTTTTTGTCAGTATAAAAAACATCTAACTCTTAAAAATCAATTTCCTAGAAATAAAAAAGTAGTTATACTTGTTGTGATATTTGATAGTAAAAAATAGTTAATGATAGTACCGCATACACTGGAGGGCCTGGAACCCTTAACAACTCTGTGTATCTTAAGGCTAACGTACTAATAATAATAATAATAATACCCTTTATTGTTCTACAGGAACTAGTCCCAATTACAGAGCAAATACAATATAAATAGATTTCAATTTAAATATAATCTTTATATAAGAATTTTATGTAATTTCTTGCATGCATTCATATCACATATATCATTGTACTGAGATATTTTATTATACATACTACACATGACAGTGAGAGGAGATTTTGCAGATAAACTTGTCTTTGTTGATGATGATGATACATAAAATAATTCTCGATTTCTCGATGCTAACCTTGGTATACGAAAGTTTAGCTTAGCTAATAAATATGAGCAATCTATTTTATTATTTATTATTTTAGATAGGAAGTTAATTGCCATTATTGCATGTCGATCTTTTACTGATTGTAATTTGACTGAATTGAGTAGTATGCTATTGTCAATGCCTCTTTCAGGATAAGAGTTGTATTGCCGTAACCATAAATATTTAGCAAATCTCCTAGAACATTCCTCTAGTAGAAGTTTGTGACATTCGTATATAGGGTACCATATAATAATACCATACTCTAATTTCGATCTGGCAAAAGTGAAAAATAATGATTTTATAGTTGATATTTGACGAAAAGATTTACTGTTTCTTATAACAAAACCTATACTTCTGTTGGTTGCCGTAACAGTTTCTCGGATATGTGGAACAAACGTAAGTGCTGGATCAAATGTGATGCCTAGGTCTTTGATGGTTGATACTCTTTCTAAGTTATGAGAATTAATACAGTAATTGAAACTAATAATATTTTTCTTTCGTGTATAACTCATTATTTTACATTTTGATAAGTTTAGATTTAATTTGTTATTGATGCACCAACCGTGAATTCGAGTCAGATTTACTTGTAATTTACAACAATCATTTAATGTATCGATTTTAGAAAATATTTTAACGTCGTCTGCATAAATAAGTATTTCACAGTCGATATCGGCAACAATATCGTTTATGAAAAGTAGAAATAACAATGGCCCCAGATTGGAGCCCTGTGGCACGCCAGAATGTGCCTGAAATAAACTAGAACGATGATTGTTGTATTCTACATAAAGAATACGATTTTGCAGGTATGAAATAAACAATTTGACAAGATTTCCGCTAAAACCGTAGGAATGAAGTTTACTTAACAATGCACCATGATCTATTCGATCGAATGCTTTAGAAATATCTGTATAAATAACATCCATTTGCCTATGGTTATCTAAAGTATCTGTAGCAAATTGAGTAAAATAGCATAAGTTGGTTACAGTTGATCGTTTGGGAATGAATCCGTGTTGTGATATAGATAAAATGTTTTGCACTCGATAATATATCTGATTGTGTAATATTGTTTCAAATACTTTAGCGAAATTACATATTAAGGTGATTGGTCTATAGTTTTTCACACATGTACAATTTATTATGTGTAAGTCAGAGAAACAAGCTTCGGAATCAATATTCAATCTTTTATTGTCAATAAAAAAGAATTGTCGATAAATCTTCCATGAATCCAATTATACGGTCCAGTTTTTGTAATTAATAATTAAAGTGTAAAGTTATAAACAATGAAGGTCAAAATCGCAATAAAAAATTTCTTAATACTGTAATTATTTTGGCGCCAGAGTATTGATTTTGTTTGTTTATCACAAAAAATATCAAGTTACAAAATTTTGTGAATTCTGGGTCAAATCTGGAATTAAAAACCAACAAAAACGATGAAAGTATTTTGTTTACATCCAGGGCCGATCCTAACCTAGCAGCCGCCTTTGTTCTTATATAAAAATGTCGCCCCCCCCCCCCCAATTTTATTTTTTCAGGTATTTAAGCCATTCATATTGCTGAGAATAGGGAATAGTTTTGACCTCTCTGCCTGAAATTGGAGACAAGAGACAAGTTTACTTAAAATTGGCGCTGATGCTAGCACCATCTGCTGAATGGCTTAAATGGAGCCTAGCATAGTTCTAAACAATAGCACACAATGATTTAGAAATAAAATCATTTACCTAATACTATGTTAAAAAACAAGTTTATTGAATTAGGCGTATAATTTATTATCTACAAGTTTTATTTGAAACATTTTTGTCTAAAATTAATTGGGAACTTTTGATTAACACCCTGTACCTACGTATATCGGTATCAAGAGGGGGGTTATTTTAATGGAAATATCTTCCTTTGATTATATTCCTTAGGTTTTTTTCTAAAGATTTTTGATTACAACAAAGAAAAGCTTGATTAAAACAAAGAAAATATGATTACAATAATTAAAAAGTTTAATTAATAAATACGTAAAAAATATTACTGTCACGGTAAAATGTGCGACCCAAAAATATTTCTCTTAGGGGCGCAAGGTTTCTAGTTACGCCACTGATTGACATCATAAGTATACTCAGTCTTTTAATTAACCTACTAGGCTAGATATTTTTACTAGTCAGCCAAACCAAGTATTTAAAAGAATAATGCTTTATTAACATGTTTATTTCTTAAATTGTTGATATTTTTAAAATCCTTAATTATTTTTTTTCTAAAAAAAGTTAGGATGGCTTTGCCGCCCCTATGCTTGGCCGCTTTTGTTCTGGGAACAAAATGAACACCCGCTAGGATCGGGCCTGTTTACATCTAATGTATTTTGTTTCTATTGACGATTAATTTGTAAATGAATTTTGTTGAACATTAATGGCGCTTCTATTTTTCCTTGAATGATATTTTCATTGAAGGCACGTTTGAGACTTAATGACAAATATATGTTATTAATAACGGTCACGAAATTAAATTGTTTAATTTATGAATAATGAAAGATCCAATGCCTTAACAAGGATTCATGACAAAAAAAAATGCTGACCATGTATAGGTAGATATGATTGGAAATGACGAACAGCAAAAAATGATAATTATTAGAAGATAAAACTAATTTATAATTAGAGAATGTAATTGAGAAAATGACTTGCATGATAAAATTATTTATTTTAATAACAAGATCCTAAACTTATTATTCGGTACATATTTATAATATTCTAATAATTAAAGTTTATATGCCTGATAAGACAACGAATTTGGACAGTAAATCTTCTCTCGATTCCCATCTCAAATTTATTTTAATACAATGTGTTAAAAAAAAATCCTAACTCGAAGGAGGCTATGAACAAAGAAACGTATGTATATTTAAAAACATTTAAATAAATGTCAATTGGACACGAGATATTGTCAAAGGGAGGTATAGGGATCGTGCTAAAAATCGCATATCGAGATTTTGGTAAATGACCGCGTTTTAATGTCCTGTAATAAGACGAGGGTAAGAGCAATAACAGGTAAATAACTTTTTATAAACTTTTCTAAATTTTAGTTTCAATAATCATATTTTAACTCTTTTTATCTGTTTAAGTTATAAATGTCAAAATTCAGTTTAGAAATTCTTTTTGTATTATGATAGTCACGACATTTATTTGTTTATCATTAGTCTAGAAATAATTATGTATACGTGCGTGACTTTGATGTCCTAGCCTATGCACCCCGTACCCCTAAGATAATCCTGTCCTGAAGATAGCGTTTTGTTTATAAAAGGAGTTGAGATTAATTCGACGAGTCGTGAAGACGTGTTTTGTTTTGACGAGACATGTAATGCCTTTTATTTTTGGGGCGACGCCCGCCCTCCTTATTCAAATGTATGTAACTGACAGATAAATGTCACTGTCAAAGAACTAATAATTTCAAATTAATGATAATAACGTTTTAAAAAGAAAAAAGTAAATAGAACAATAGGAAAGGAAATCAATACAGTGTCCAGCATATGTAAATAAAAATTAACGAATAAAAAGTATGATTAGCTTAATCTTTTTTGTGACTTGGGCGGTACATGGCGGGAGGTATTGTGTTGGCCACACCAGATAAAAAAGTTAATAATCTTTAATTTTTATAATAACATTAATCTCAAAAAAATAACATGTAAAGGTATTTTTTGAAGAAAAACTATTTTGAGCTTCTAGTAAAGTGCCATTTCCGGTTTCAAAATTTTCTGAATGATAGTATTTGAGTTAGAGTGGAGGATCAACACACTCATACACACAGACATCATCGTGATAATGTTAAAATTGGACTCTAGGGACCTTAAAAATTTACCAAAATCTCGATATGCGATTTTTAGCACGATCCCTATACCTCCCTTAGGGGCTGTCCTTAAAGTAGCGTTACGCAGTGTTACGAGGGGGTGGGGGAGGGTTAATGTGTGCATTACGTAACGATAAAATATAAAAAATATTGCTAAACTTGCTTTAATAGTTTTGAAACATTCAAATTTCGCGGTGCTAATTCGTATATGCAGGCAGTCGTTTGTTTTCAATAACAGTCAACATAATATGTCGGGCACAGTTCAAATTCGGGCCAGTGGTCTTTCATTCGTGCAATTAAAACATGAATTCAAGTAGTGTTGATAAGGAAAAACTTTTCAATAGTTTGTTAAAAGCATATGGAAATGCATATGCTTTTAATTTCTGTGCTGTTATTTTTTCATCTTTATGTACATTAATTTAATTAGTTTCTGTTTCAAATTTTAACTGAATATAAAGGAGGCCATATACTTTTATATCCAGTAAAGAAATTGGGGTGACAAGCCGTAGGGCAAGAGTAGTACATTATTTTTCATCTTTATGTACATTAATTTAAATAGTTTCTGTTTCAAATTTTAACTGAATATTAAGGAGGCCATATACTTTTATATCCAGTAAAGAAATTGGGGTGACAAGCCATAGGGCGAGAGTAGTACATTATTTTTCATCTTTATGTACATTAATTTAAATAGTTTCTGTTCTGTTCTGTTATTTTTCATCTTTATATACATTAATTTAAATAGTTTCTGTTTCAAATTTTAACTGAATATTGAGGAGGCCATATACTTTTATATCCAGTAAAAAAATTGGGGGGGGGGTCAAGTACTGCGTTACGTAATATATGGGAGGGGGTTCATGTTTGCGTTACGGGTGCGTTACAAAGGGAGGAGGGGGTATCAAAAATTTCCTAATTTTGCGTTACGTAATTTAAGGACAGCCCCTTACCAGGGGTAGCGGGAGGTAAAAAATGGGTCGCAATGTAATGTCACAATTACAAATATAATTAAATAAAACTGATTTTTGGACTTCCATTATCTTTATTTAAAAACACAAATTTTCTCACAACGTTTCGGTAGCTAATATCTGCTTCCGTCATCAGGTGTACTGATAATACAGTATTATCAGTACACCTGATGACGGAAGCAGATATTAGCTACCGAAACGTTGTGAGAAAATTTGTGTTTTTAAATAAAGATAATGGAAGTCCAAAAATCAGTTTTATTTAATAACGATACATTGAGGTGTATTCTGTAAAAAAAATGTTAATTTTAACATGCCTTTAAAAAATTATATTTTAACATGACTGTTAACAATAAATTGGTTTTTTGGTATTCTCTACGCGAAAATTTGACACGGCTGTTAAAATCATAAATTTTAACATGTCTGTTAAAAACTAGAATGAAGTGATCAGCAAGATAGAAAAAAGGCACGTCTTTACTAAAGTCTTGTAGTTAGTAACCATAAAACAAATAAATAAACATGATAAAAAGAGTATACAACTGTCAGTTTATGTGTCACTTTGAAATTTTAGAAAACGAATCTGTCTGTCACTTTGAAATTTTAGAAAAACGAATAGAAATAATGCAAGAAAATAAATAAAAATCTGCTGCATAGTCATGTCTCATTTTTTAGGTTCCATATTGAAAATGAATTACATTGAAATTGTAAATTTTTAGTTATCATTAGGTATGTAAAAATTCTTCTTCTTGATCCTCAGAATTGACTATCCAAACGTTAAGTTACGTTGGTTTGGCGAACAACACAGGAATAAGCAATTTTAACTGCATTTAATACCTATTTTATAACAAAGAACTATTTGGTACGATACATCCAAATTGTGCTCTCGGTATACCATTCAAAGATTCAGTTGTGAATCTTTCTCGAATTATAATAATTAAATATTTCTACTGGCATCAAGCTGTCATATACAGACATACGATGGAACAGGTGACCGTTATTAAAAAATATACTCCGTAAAACAGTTGTATATTGTATTAAATATCACCTAGATATTTTTTATCATCATCCATGGTAATTTTCTTTCGTTTTCTATTCCATTTTCATTAATTAGAAGTGCAACGTATTCAAATGCTGTTATAATTTTATTGTATAGACGTATGTTAAAATATTAAAGGCATCGATTTGAATGACGTTAAAATATGCAGTTTTAACATCTAATTTTAACAAGTGTGTTAAAATTTTAACAGAATTGATAGTTACAGAATAGAAAATACATTTTAACAGCAAGTTTATTTTTAACATACTGTTTAAAATTAACAGCTTCCTTACAGAATACACCCCATTATCTTATAAATTCAAAGTTAAAGTACAAATATAATAGTCAAAGTTACTAAAAAAGTTTAATACATATTGGGGTGTATTCTGTAAAAAAAATGTTAATTTTAACATGCCTTTAAAAAATTATATTTTAACATTACTGTTAACAATAAATTCATTTTTTGGTATTCTCTACGCGAAAATTTGACACTGCTGTTAAAATCATAAATTTTAACATGTCTGTTAAACACTAGAATGAAGTGATCAACAAGATAGAAAAAAGGTACGTCTTTACTAAAGTCATTTAGTTACTAGTAGTTAGTAACCATAACACAAATAAATAAACATGACAAAAAGAGTAAACAACTGTCAGTTTATGTGTCACTTTGAAATTTTAGAAAACGAATCTGTCACTTTAAAATTTTAGAAAAACGAATGGAAATAATGCTTCTGAAAATAAATAAAAATCTGCTGCATAATCATGTCTCATTTTTAGGTTCCATATTAAAAATCAATTACATTGAAATTGTAAATTATTAAGTCATCATTAGGTATGTAAAATTTCTTCTTCTTGATCCTCAAAATTGACAATCCAAAATGTTAAGTTACGTTGGTTTGACGAACAAGACAGGAATAAGCAATTTTAACTGCTTTTAATACCTACATTATAATAAAGAACAACTATGTTTGACGATACATCTAAATCGCGCACTCGGTATACCTTCAAAGGTTCAGTTGTGTATCTTTCTCGAATTATGTTAATTAAATATTCCTACTGGCATCATGCTGTGATACCCAAAGACATACGATGGAACGGGTGACCGTTATTAAATAAAATACTTCGTAAAACAGTTGTATATTTTATTAAATATCACCCAGATATTTTTTATATTCATCCATGGTAATTTTCTTTCGTTTTCTATTACATTTTCATTAATTAGAAGTGCAACATATTCAAATGCTGTGATAATTTTATTGTATAAACAGATGTTAAAATTTTAAAGGCATCGATTTGAATGACGTTAAAATATGCAGTTTTAACACCTAATTTTAACAAGTGTGTTAAAATTTTAACAGAATTGATAATTACAGAATAGAAAATACATTTTAACAGCAAGTTTATTTTTAACATACTGTTTAAAATTAACAGCTTCCTTACAGAATACACCCCATTGGGGTGTATTCTGTAAGGAAACTGTTAATTTTAAACAGTATGTTAAAAATAAACTTGCTGTTAAAATATATTTTCTATTCTGTAACTATCAATTCTGTTAATATTTTAACACCCGTGTTAAAATTAGGTGTTAAAACTGTATATTTTAACGTCATTCAAATCGATGCCTTTAATATTTTAACATCTGTTCATACAATAAAATTATAATAGCATTTGAATATGTTGGACTTCTAATTAATGAAAATGAAATAGAAAACGAAAGAAAAATATCATGGATGAATATAAAAAATATCTAGGTGTTATTTAATAAAATATACAACTGTTTTACGAAGTATTTTATTTATTTACGGTCACCCGTTCCGTCGTATGTCTAGTAGGAATATTTAATTAACATAATTCGACAAATAGTGAACTTTGAATGGTATACCGAGAGCATGATTTAGATGTATCGTAAAACATAGTTCTTTATTATAATGTAGGTATTAAATGCAGTTAAAATTGCTTATTCCTGTCTTGTTCGTCAAACCAACGTAACTTAACATTTTGGATTGTCAATTCTGAGGATCAAGAAGAAGAAATTTTACATACCTAATGATAACTTAATAATTTACAATTTCAATGTAATTCATTTTTAATATGGAACCTAAAAATGAGACATGATTATGCAGCAGATTTTTATTTATTTTCCAAAGCATTATATCCATTCGTTTTTCTAAAATTTCAAAATGACAGATTAGTTTTCTAAAATTTCAAAGTGACACATAAACTGACAGTTGTTCACTCTTTTTATCATGTTTATTTGTTTGTGTTATGGATACGAACTACATTACTTTAGCAAAGACGTGCCTTTTTTCTGCCTTGTTGATCACTTCATTCTGGTGTTTAACAGGCATGTTAAAATTTATGATTTTAACAGCAGTGTCAAATTTTCGCGTAGAGGATACCAAAAAACGAATTTATTGTTAACAGTCATGTTAAAATATAATTTTTTAAAGGCATGTTAAAATTAACATATTTTTTACAGAATACACCCCATTATCTTATAAATTCAAAGTTAAAGTACAAATATAATAGTCAAAGTTACTAAAAAAGTTTAATACATATTTTGTTGCTTTATTAAGCTTCCCAAAAGCCCCGTGTTTTAAAGGAAACTGCGGTAATTTCGTCACCTGAGCAGTCTTCACTGGAAACTTAACTCCTAGGTGTCAAATTACGGATGTTCCTCATTTTTCGTGTAACAGTAGGCGTTGTAATCCCAAAAACAAATAAGGAAACTTAATATTTCGAGTGTGTATGCTATGTCTATGCAAATGATCGTGTTGTAGTCACAGTCGCCGAGTTGATTAGCTAAGCAGAGGAGACGAAGAGCTGGATTTCAGTCAGAGGTGCTAGGTCAAAGAGATTGGCTGCTGTAGCTGGCGGCAAACGGCGGTTTAAATGAAAGTGTAACGTATTTTTGCCACTCATATCTGGGACAACAAGGAATTTTCTAAATATTTCAGAAATTCTACAGTTACTGCGCAAAATACCACTGAATCATGATTAGTTAATATTCGTTTTTATTACTATTTAAGAAAACTACATGCATTTGTAGAATGCAGTTAAATACATTTAAATTTTTTGCTAAAAATAACCGACTGCATTTTGGAAAATCTAGATTCATATTTGAAGCAATCTTCACAATTTTTATAGCTTATACAGGGTGGGACCTAGAAACTTAATGCAGGGGCGTCACTAGGTATTTTTAACAGGGAGGGCGCCACAGGGCGCACCTTTAGAACGAAATAATTTTTGACAGTCTGATTCTGCATTTAAATTTTTTATGTTTGAAACATAAAAATACTTCTTTTGGAAGATTTTCAGATGTAATGTCCCGAGGATCATCTACTATTATTGCAAAATAATCACAATTATTAATTTCCGGAGTTATTTTGCGTATTATACATTTTGCACTACTCTCTATAACATGATTTTGTGACGTAGGTGAACAATAATGTGCATTTTGAGGTACATTGTAATTCTGGAGAAAAGGATCACACTAGAGTCTATAAGATTGACTTTATTTGTTGAATTTTTTGTTTCATTATGTCCTTGCAATGGGATAGCGTTAAATAATTTTGTCTCTTTTATAGCCTGAATGGTGCATCATTTTGATTTCTTGTAGTACCTTTCTTAAGAGGAAAGGTTATCCCTGTACTAAAATATGAAGCGAAAATTTAATTAATTGTTTCTATACTAGAACTATTAACATTTTAAAAAACTCAACACACGACACGCATACTTCCGATATTAATCTGAATTAAAAAAAAAATATTATTGAAATCTATTAGTATTTGACTTTGATTTTAATGGTAAAACGAGGAAAATCCAGTATTAATAGATTTCAATAATTTTTATTTTAAAATGCAGGTTAGTGTCGGAAGGATGCTTGTCGTGTGTTGAATTTTTTAAAGCATTAATAGTTCTAATGCAGGAATAATTTATTTGAATTTTCACTTCATATATTAGAGCAGCGGTAACCTTTCCTCTTCGGCTAAAGTCGTAGGTACATAATCGTCTCGCTGCTTATTGCAGATAAATAAGTGCATAATAAAATAGTAAAAAAATCAGATTGATGTTTTAAAATTTATTTAAATAAAACACGGAAAGGGGGCGCAAAATTAAACAGGGAGGGCGCAAGCCCCCTCAGAAATAGTCTATCGACGCCACTGACTTAATGATAGTATTATAGTTACTGTCAGACGACCGGAGCCAGCAATTTTAATATTAATTATAAACGTCAAAAGTCGACAGAATATCGTAATTTAACATAGCCAAGTTTTGGAATTGGCAAGAAAATTGTATTGCCTGCTTATAGTTTCATAATATGATAGATTTTGACTGTTATTTCTTGTTTAAAATACTCAAATGAGCGATTTTGAAGAAGACTTTTGATTTGATTCACGCGGAACGTTGGTTAAAAATTTCACCTGTTTTAATAAATATTATGAAACTAAAAAATAGTATAGGTTGTATTTAAATTTACAAAGTTGATGTCACTTCCGGTTATACCGGAATATATATGTGTATCTGCAATAATAACCGAGAGAAAGGGTGTATTCACTTTTTTATAAAAAATATCGAATATCTCGAAAAAGAAAAGAGATATCGACCTGTGGTTTTAAAATCTTAAATCTACTTAAATACAATTTTTCAGAATTTTTAATTTTTTAAAAATTTCTACCCTTTTTTAAACCACACCATCCTCATACCCAAAAATGGGTGTGCGGTACACCTTCAACGACCTCACCAGTAAATTCCTCGTACCAAAAAACATAAGTATACCAATTTTCATCAAAATATTCCAACGGATACATTAATTATTAAACATTCCTTAAAATTGTCAAAAACTGAAAAAATTGCAAGGGGTACACCTTAGATTTTTTGCGTTTTTTGGCCATTTTCAGACTTTTCCTTCTGGAGACTGTAATAGTTGTTCAAAAATTATGAAAATTGGCATGCTTATGTACTTTTGCTCGTAGAATCTAATGGTGATATCGCCAGTGGTGTATAATTGACCATTTTTGGGATATGACCCAAAAATGGGCATTTTTGAGCAAAGATTTGAGAACGAATATATCGGACACGAAAAGAGATATCGACCTGTGGTTTTAAAATCTTAAATCTACTCCCTTCAAACTACTTAAATACAAATTTTAAGAATTTTTAATTTTTTTAAAATTTCTACCTTTTTTTAAACAACACCATCCTCATACCCAAAAATGGGTGTGCGGTACACCTTCAACGACCTCACCAGTAAATTCCTCGTACCAAAAAACATAAGTATACCAATTTTCATCAAAATATTCCAACGGATACATAAATTATTAAACATTCCTTAAAATTGTCAAAAACTGAAAAAATTGCAAGGGGTACACCTTAGATTTTTTGCGATTTTTGGCCATTTTCAGACTTTTCCTTCTGGAGATTGTAATAGTTGTTCGAAAATTATGAAAATTGGTATGCCTATGTAATTTTGCTCGTAGAATCTAATGGTGATATCGCCAGCGGTGTATAATTGACCATTTTTGGGATATGACCCAAAAATGGGCATTTTTGAGCAAAGTTTTAAGGACGAATATCTCGGACACGAAAAGAGATATCGACCTGCGGTTTTAAAATCTTAAATCTACACCCTTCAATCTACTTAAATACAATTTTTCAGAATTTTTAATTTTTTAAACATTTCGACTTTTTTTTAAATCACACCATCTTCATACCCAAAAATCTGATGTGGCCAACACCAAACCTCCCGCTATTTAATTTTTGTTAATTTAAATAAACATACTTACATATTTAGTTATTGCGGAAACTGTATTAAGATCCATTCATATAACTAGGGTTCTATTTACTATTTTCTCTTTAAAACGTTACTGTTATTAATTTGAAATGATTAGTTCTTTGACAGTGACATTTATCAATTACATACATTTAAGATATGAACTGTGTAACCAAGGAGTTTTCTTGTTTAAAGCGTAGGCCGTGGGATTAAATTTATAGATATTTTTATAAATTTATCCTTAAAATATATAAAAAAAATATTAATGCAAATCTGTAGAAAATTTAGTAATAACATTAATCTCGAAAACAACATTTAAAGGTATTTTTCGAAGAAAAACTATTTTGAGCTTCTAGTAAAGTGCCATTTCCGGTTATCCGATTTACACCAAAATCTAATGGGCTCTTTCCATTACAGAAAAAGTGCGAAATACAAGGTTTCAAAATTTTCTGATGATGATAGTAATTGAGTTAGAGTAAAGTATCCACACACACATACACAGACATGATCGTGAAAATGTTAAAATTGAACTCTAGGGACCTTAAAACGTGGTCATTTAGCAAAATCTCGATATGCGATTTTTAGCGCGATCCTTATACCTCCCTAACCAAGGGTAGCGGGAGGTAAAAATAAGTAAATATGTAGGTATGTATTTAGATTAATAAAAATTAACGATTCGCAAAAAAGTTTAAGCTAATTCTCATTATTGGTTTAGTGAATTCTATTCTATCCCGGTATTTAAAATTTAATCTAAATTTTATTATCAAAAAAGGTAGTATATTTTAAAAAATAAACTGCCAAAATTAGAGTAATATTCGCTAATCCAAAAATAAGGATTAGTTTAATCTTTTTTGTAACTCGGGCGGTTAATGGCGGGAGGTATTGTGTTGGTCACACCATATTTATTTCTATTTAAAATAAATAGATATTTTCATTTCTAATATTGCATTTTATCTAAAATGTACCTATGTTATGTTAAGACTTATACCCACACAACAACCATGATTATCCGGGATTGAACCCGGAACCCTTGGAGCGTGAAGCGGTAGTGCTACCGCTACTTCATCTGGGTCTGAGCCTGGATCGGCTGATAAATAATATATAATATTAATATTTATTACTGTTTAAGGAAACTGTTAAGTATGAATTGTAAAAAGAAATAATATTTCTATACATTTATAAATATGTGCCACTCATGTTGCACTGTAAAATATGTGGTAATTATATTTGTGTTCAGTTATAAGTCATTTTTATTGTATTTACTGTAATATTTATACATTTATAATTAGTAACTTCACTTCTCAACGATATGACGATATCTACTTTTTTCTTCAAATATCATTTTATATATTTTTCATTTAGTTTCAATAGGGGATTACAGCTCAATCGAATTAAGAGAAATTAGTAAAAAATAGTGAAAGTATATGTTTAATAATGAATATTAATAAAGAAATAAAATGATATAATTGAAATACTTCGGAAATAAGGGGGTGTTTGTTTTAACAGCTCGTCACTCATATGAAATCTATATATATTATTTTACTTGGCGACTCAAAGACCACCTATAAATATATAACGAATACCGAGTTTGGGGCGGAGCCTACTCCCAATGGAAGTAGAGACATTCAAATAGCGGAGGCGTGGCTGTCAGTCCAGTAGTGCAATTCTCAAACAGTTTTTATTTGAATATAAGTACTTTGCATTAAACTTAATAATTTAAATACATTTGCAATTATAAATCATGTCGACTTGTGCAGTATAATAATATTAATTTATTTTTTATAAATATAATTTAGAAATAACATATATTTCAAGAACATTTAGGTCCACGAAGAAAATGTCACATCTATATTTTCAAATTTCTGAGGAGTATAACTCGCTTATTAATAGGAATTTTTTCACCGGATTTTCACCGACAGTCTTAGTTTTACTTATACGTTTAGATGAAATTATATTTAAAAAATCTGATGTGGACACCACACGACTTCCTTGTACGCAAGACTAATATGAAGTATAGACTCAATTATAAAATTGCACGTATTTGACATAATTTGACA